>OZ038480.1:407500-542500 GCA_964036315.1 Acanthosepion esculentum | reverse complement strand
GGATAAGTGGGTAATAATTCTGTTTTGGCTTCATGAGCAAAGATCTATGGCATTTCACATCTGGTGCAGGCCAACTGAGGTTAAAACAAGACATGGACTGCTGCAGTGGCTGAAACAAGATTAATATGTAGTGTTTTACTGTTTATCTTAACATTTGTTCTGTAGTTTTTCTCACAGAGTAAGCCTAGAAGAATGTAGATACTCCATGATTTGACACAATATTGTAGGGTAATTACCAGAATCTGTACAATTTTAAAAAAAAAAAATTTTCAGTGTTTCATATTGGATTATCTTTCAAAAAGTAAAATAACACTTTCTCTTTCTTTCTTTCTTTTTTTTTTTCTTTTTTTTCTTTTTTCATGTTTCAAACAGTTTTCGTATTTAATTGGTTTCTTTTACTTTCTTTATGGCATGCTAACTTCGAAGTTCTGGAAATGTAATCCTTCTTACCATTTGTACAATTTTTTTTAGTATTGTATGAATGGGACATGTGTAAGGTTATATCAAGTAAACGTCTAGCAACCAAACAGCTTGTGTCTTTGACTGGAGGTGAGTATGGCGGCCCTAAATTACTAACCTATGATTATTGAGAAGGTAATTAGCAATGAACTTGTTAGTGATATTTAATAATTAGCGAATTAACTACTTAAGACTAGGAATCAAGTATTTTTTTATCAATAAGAGTTTTCCTTTCTTTCACCATACGCTCAGTTTTAGACCCACTGGATTGACAGGGTGTAATCGATTTCTATTTTTCCTCAGATTGTCATTTGCAGTGGTGTGCAGTAATATAAATCTATTTTCAGAGTGTATGATGAAATTTGTTTGGACTTGAAAAACTTTGCATCATCTGTGATAGCATTAGATTTTTATCATGCCCAGACACTACTGTCTTGAGTGTCGATTAGTTGTCCTGCAGCTTTTGTCTACAATAGACATTACTCCAAGGAAGCATACAGAAATTGTAATGCTGCATGAACACACTGGCAAGCCTTACCAGTGAGCAAATCAAAGTACTATAGATTGACCCAGAAACTCTCCTGATTTCAATCCAATCATGAATCTGTGGTCTATTTGCAAGGAACAAGTTTGTTTAATGGACAAACAAAGTACTAACATGTGCACTGGGTTATGTTTCATTAGAAAAATATGCAAAAAAATAATGGAATTATTTGTTTTGTTTCAATTAATTTGCACAAAGGTGTATATTCTGAATCAATTATATTCCTTAATATCAATTTTCATTTGAAGAATTAGTTTTCTTTTCAGTATAAAAATTCTGAATATCATTTTGTACTGTAATAAATGTGACACAACCTGAACTGTCATAATTTAGATAATTCATTTTCAATATCTACTTGGATAATTTACCACAGACTCACAAAAACCCCACTGTTATTAATCTTTGTTGTTGTTGTTTTTGTTTTTTTAATCCATTCACTCCAAAGAAGGTGATAATGTCACTAAGACACAAGGGGTTACTGGGATCTACAAAGATTATTAAAGCCATTGTAATGGTGTAAGATTGATTCCCCACCTGTTAAGGCGTATAACTCACTTCCCAAAGGGGCTGATGAATTAAATAATGTGAGATTGTATATTTGGATATGCCCCCACCCTTGAGTGAAAACTAAGTGAAAATTTGTTGATTAAATCTGAAAGCACAATGGGACAAATTGCCAAAAGGCTAAATAAAAAAAAATGAAAATTAATTGCAATAAATGAAATCAGCTAAGAGCAGATGGAAGGTCAAGGTGAGGTTCAAAACAAAGTTGTAATGATTTATTACCAAATGAAGGGTAACACACTTTCTTTCCCCTTCTTTTTATGTGACAGAGTAAGAGTGTGAAAAAAAAGGGCTGCTTTAGATATTACTTTCTCGACGACTTTGGAAGACTTGTTAAAATTCTCTGTGAATTTGCAACCTCCCACTCATGCACCAATGTAGATACCATAAATAATACTGCTGTATTTTACATCAAATTTCCAACAGATTTGTCATTTCAAAAGAAATCCCTAAAACATTTTGTGTGCAATCCTTGTTTGATTGGAATCTCATCAGAGAATGTTTTGAGTGGAATTGAGTCGGAATTGTTTAAGAAATCAGAATGCAATATGGAGTAAATCACTTCAATCTCTGGTTCAAATCCACCATCATTGACTTGGACAAGGGCCAGTGACATGGCTTTCTTTACTTCAGGCCAAATCATGGTGCAACTGAAGGCTACAACTGGACGTCTATTTAAAATCTCATTGTTCTCAGTGGAATGACAATTTTAGTTCCAGTTTTGGCTTGCAGTATTTCTCTACTCTATTCAGCTTTAAAAATTCAAAGAAAAAAATAGAGATTAAAAGCATAATTAATTTAGTAGGAAAAGTAACTCCTCTTCATCTTAGTATATTTTATCTTTTCAAAGGTCTTATTACAATTCGTATACAATTTTCAAATTCATTATTTTCCACTCTGTTAACAAAGGTCTACAAAATTTTATATGCATTTTAATCTTTCAATTATTTATCCACCTTTTTAAAACTGTTTTAATGAAACAAAAATCATATCAGAATTATGAATTCTGGAACAATGATATGAAACAAAATAAACATGAAAGTAACTTTATTGTTTAGATATAAAGTAACTCTTGTTACACTGACTTATTTTTTATAGATATACCTTTTTATGATTAGAGAAGTACTTAGAAAAATGATTTAAAAATGCAGATTACATGTTTTGTAAACCTTGTTTACAATATCTAAAAATATTGGATTTAATTTATTGAAGCTAATTATGACATCAACTATGTAATAGCATTCTTAAATGATTTTTCATTAATTTTGTAATAAAAAATATGCTATAGTTTTGTTTTTTAATGATGAAATAAACTAAAATTCAAAATACATTTTAGACATTAGAAAAACTAAGACATTTGTGAGAAACCAATCCACAATTCATAGAAAAAGTAAATAAATACACTTACTTCAATGTCTTTTATAACCAAGTTACTTAAAACTGTCCAATATAAGTGTCAAAGTAAAAGCTATAGAACATTGAATAAACCAAACTTTTCAGGGGTAGAAATTCTGTTCACAACAGATAAAACTTCAGGGAAATTTTTAATGAACTCTTCATTTACTCGATAGGGAGAGATTGTTCTGCTGTCCATGTCTAGAGATATCTCATTTTGTTCTTATCTAGTACTATTCAGTTATTGTTTCACACCGTTTCCATTAAGCCTAAGTCTCTTCCAAAAAATGTCTTTTCATTAGTATAATATAATCATTCTAGTACTACTCTGTTATTGATTCACACTAAGTTTGTTTTACCCAGCTCAGGGATTGAACTCACAATTATTGTTGCCAAACTCACAAGCCAGTGTTTTAATCCACTAGGCTATTCTATGATACCATCCAGAACCTAAAACTTTAAAATGTAATGTTTTTATTGCTTGCCTACTGCTACCATTTACTGCTGCTTTTCTTTTTTTGCTGCTACTGAAGATTTGCTGCCATGTCTCTATATTTTTTAATTGCTCCTATATTGTACTTATATTGTTTGTGTTCACTTCACTTTGCAATAATGCTCTTAAGGCATCAGCCTACATTCGTTCTCTCATCACAAGTGATACTGACAAAAATGTCTCTCAAAATATGTATATTATCATTGACAGTGAAGAGTGGATGTGTAAGCACTTGCATATACCACTCTCCCATAATTATCTTGACAATGTGTGTGGATCAAAGAATTTCAGTTGTACCCATTTTTTATCTTGACAAGGATCAAAACCTCACAACTCTGTATATCTGCTATTCAGTTCTACTTCAGCTTACTCTTTATTTAAATTGAGACTTTTATTAATTGCCTTTTCGGTGTTGATGCCGCCACCCCCTGCTCTGGCTACTATGTCTGTTCTCCTGCAATTTCATATGCTTGATTTGGTGACAAGGTGAAATTCACACTCCTCTCTATTTCCTCCAGATTCTAAAAGTAAGAAGTTTTACTAGGATAACTTTTTCCCCCAATAACTGCCATTTGGGGGAACACTACTGTATACCTGCTTTCCCAAATACTACTTCAAGTCTAAGGTTAATTGTTATCTATCCACCATAACTTCATAATCTTCACTTCCTACTCCTATTCATATCACAAAATTCTATGTTGCATGGATCTTAAGCCTTATATTAAGTAAACTATAGTTTAAAAAAATTAATGAAAAAAACCCAGATGGACATAAAATATAAAACTCACCTAATATACAAGGCATTGTCATATCCAGAACAAGTAAAGAAAAAAAATCCCAGCAAAGATAAACTAGGGGACAGTTGTTCAAATGTTGTAGTTTTAAATGTCTTGGCAGATGTTACCTCTTCAAACTTCAACTATAGTCACTTACCAACTGTAAGATAATCTATTAAATGTAAAGAACCCCTGGCTCAGTCGGCACTACTGATGAGAACAGATGTCCAATAACAAACACTTGGCAAGGAGTGAGATCAAGCTTTTACATATATTTGCACAAGAATTGTTCCATTTTTTTTCTGTTCCACTGTTACTGATGCATCATGGGGAAAAAATTTTGTCATCTCTAATACTCTTTATTAAATTCACCAAATACCTTTTTTGTTCACCTGTCATTGTATAACTCAAAGATTGCTACAAATTTTCTGTGGTTAATAACAGGATGCTGGAGTTTTAGGTTATTAATTTTTGGAATTTAAAAATTTCAGTTTTTGTTAGTCCTCCTGGATGACAGTGACTGTTGGAGAATCACCTCACAGATGAAGAGACTTGAGGCAAAAGAAATGTGGTTTAACAGAAGGATGCTGAGAATACCATGGACCGAACATGTGTACAACAACAGGGTTTTAGAGAAAATTGAAACAAAAAAGACACTTCTACTTATCAGAATGAGAAAGTTGAAATTTCTAGGACACATAATGAGGAAAGAGGGCTTGGAAAATCTGATACTCACACGACAGTTTGCAGGCAAGAGTTGAGTGAACAAATCATAACCTACCTAAAAAAACCAAAAAAACTTGTGTAAATGGATGCTAGAACAGAGCTACCAAGGGCAAGAAATTGTAGAGAGCCATGATAGCCCACAAACAGAAGTGACACGAGGAAGGGTTATTACTTTACAATATAATGATAAAATGCATAGGAATAGTTAAATAAGTCTTCCAAAAAGTAATCAAAGTATCAAAGAATGGAGTACAGAATTGCTGTTTTACTCTTCTATTACATGGTTCGGATTGCTGTCCTATCTTTATTGCCATATTCACGTTTCAGCCATTACACACTCCGGCCTTCTTCAGGTGAGTGGAATTTTAAAATACCCACTGGGGTAAATTGTTCTAGTTCCACAATTTCGGATGTTTCAGTTATCTCCCTTTAACTCCACTCTTTAAGTAGCCAGGTATTGAACTAACAACTCTTTGGGTTAAGTCACAGGATTCAACCAACACTTTTATCCACTGAGCCATGTTCCTTTGAAGACATCAGTGTATAAATTTTTGGGACACTATAAAAATCTACATGATCCCCAAGTCTTGCAGCTGATCTCTTCTCTGTCTGAGCTCTAAAAGCTCAATGGAAGGTAAAACTAACTTGTAACATTCAATACCTCCAAAACCAAACTAGTAACATTTCATCATCACTGCGCAGACTCTGATTTTTCTACAGTTACGATGAATAGTTGCATGCTTATATAGACTACTCATCTTGAATGTCTATTTGGACTCAAATTTACCCCAGGTGGAACTCATATGTATGATCTGTCACTAAAGATGCTGGAAAAGGGTTGGTTCTTTGTACCACTGCAGAAAGTATGTGATTACTCCTGAAATGCTCTGATTTTTACAAGAGTCAGATCAAACCAAAAATGGAATATTGGTGCTGTACCTGAGCTCAAGCTTCTCATTTCTCAGTTTCCAGCACTGACAGAATTCAAAAGCATTTACACATCCTTGTGGGTGATGAATTATTTCCACCCTTAGCACCACTTTCCCATAGATGAAATACTGCTAACCTGTCAGTACTCACACTTTTTTATGGTAAATGTTTAAATGTGCTACACTCCTTAGTCCCACCCATTCAAATATTCACAGATAGGACTCACCATGCCATGTAGACTGAGACAATTCATCTTCATTGTCTTTGTATTCCACTGCTATAGAGGAAGTCCAATTCAGACAGCATCTTTCCAATTTCCCCAATTATTATTATGATCTTTAGTGCTTCAACTGTAGAGTCAACTGTTATCTATCCTACATATCCTCATAATATATAATTACTTCCTCTTACAACAACCTAAAGACAGTAACCTTGAGTGACTCTTGGGCCTTGTATTGTAACATTTAGTAAAAAGACTTATTATACTACCTCCAATGCTTCCTCAAATGCTACAATCTTAACCCCTTTGAGTCTAGGGTCAACCGTTATCTATCCTACATATCCTCATAATATGCACTTCTTCCTCTTACATCCTTACAACTACCTCATTCAGTAACCATCAACTCTTGGGCCTTATATTAGGTAAACAATAATATAAAAACACTCACATACGGAAGGCAAGAGAATCAGGTGAAAATAGTAACTAACCTAACTAGTTTGTTCCTGTTCTACCATCCAGATTGTAAAGGGTCAAAAGTTACTTACAGCAACAAAAGACAGGAAACTATGATGAGTAAGGAATGCCTATGTCCTGAAAGGAATTGGCACATAAAGGAAGAAGTAGTTAATTGGTAGCAGAACAAAGAGGAGTGGTAAAGAGACAAGTTGCTTGGAGAAAGAAAAGACAGGAAGTTGTGGAGAGCCATCATAAAAGGCCTTTGTACATAAAGGAAGAGTTAGCTGAACTAAATCTTTTTAACTGTATAAAGCAGCCATCTTGCTAACTGAAAATTTCATAGAAACAAGTTGACATATTTTTTCTCACTTTTACTGGTCACATGAAAATCGAGGCTTTAAAAAATCATACATTGTTTACATTTGTAGTACAAGCAGTAGCCACTAGAGGGCAATTTAACCTCGATGACATTTAACTTATTAGTTTTCACAAAAACTTATTTCTATGTTATTTCTGTGCTCGTTACTGTAATAAAAATCTAAATTAAAAAAAAATTGGGCAAATCTTGAAATCTTTTGTGAAATCTAACCCACCACAAATATTAAAGTTAAATATCATCCACATGTGAGAAAAGGAACTATTAGCATAGAACTCATGGTTACACCTTAGTAATTGCAGCTGTAAAATGATAAGGCCTAGCTGCCAATCTAGTACTAGGTTTAAATTTGTAAAGTCAGGGTGTCATACAGAGAAGCTTGTCAAACAATTACCATGAAAATATTTATAGAAAAGGCACAAGGAATCTACCTTATAGCAGGGGGAAAGTAACCGAAGTTCAGATGCCAGGTCAAAACTGATAACATTGCAGATTCTCCTGTAGAGTTGGTTAAGAACCTCTAGATACATAGCACAATTTTCAGATGCAGCAGCAATATTCAATGTATGGTCACATGGTAGACTTATAAAGAAGTAAGATATATTCTGGCAAGAATAACTGTCTAGCATGATACAGTGAACCAACTTTCTTAGCAGTAGACCAAGCAATTGATTCAATATAATCATTCCACGTCATGTCTGTGGAAAACATGAGCCCAGAAATGTGTAATGAATCATTCTCCTGGTGGTTAGCATCACCCATACTGATGGAAGACAAAAAAGGTTCCCTAAGTTAAAATAACAATGCATTTCTTATAGCAATTAACAGATTTTAAGGCCTATACAGAATACCAAATCTTGCTCAAGCAAGTCTTAGGTAAAAAAATGATTGAATCATGATTTTTTTTTGCTTTTAAATTTTAATGTTACTCTGGCTTTGACTTTTGGGCAAAGTTCTGGTGTAGATTTTCATAAGAATGAATGTTAACTAATGTTAGTCTAGTGAATTTCTTTCATTACCTTGTGAATGACCTTCGCAGTTTATACTTTTATTTATTTCTTTCAAGCAAAAGTTAAGCAGTGATATGCACAAATTGATGGAAGGCTAAACTTAATGAAATAAATATACAAAATTAAAAGTAAACTGAACTCAGAAGTCTGAATATTTTCAGAAACTATTTTCAACTTGTTACCATGAGTTCATATTTATGGTAACAAGTTGAAAATATTCTGGCTTCTGAGTTCAGTTTTCTTTTAATCTTGTATATTTATTTCATTAAAAAGTTAACATTTTGTCATGTTTAGCCTTCACTGAAGTTGGTGTACTTAGATTTTTCTAATCTGGTATATATTTACCACATTAAGCGAATTCATTTCTTATTTAATTATTGATCTGTTTTTGTATAAAGCTGTTTAGATTTTCCCCCCTAAAACAATTACATTAAACACACTCTATATAATGTTCCAATTTTGTATGGTTGTGCGTTATCATTGCAGCAAAAATGGCATATTACAGCCCAATTTTTGTTAGTGTAATACCATTAAATTACTATGTTAAAGAATAAAGCAATTTTGGATCTAGTGAGGCTACAAGATTCAGTGTAATTTTTAAGTATAAATTGTTAAAAAAAAAATCTGTTCAATCTAGATTAATTTCTGATTGGAAAGGAAGAAGCAGGGCATAATGATTGACCTATATGCACTCTTTTCTATCAGCCATAATGGCCTTAATGTCATAGAATTGCTTTTTTATTTTCAAATAAATAAGTTTTCAGGCAACTTATGATACTTAGCAATGTGCAGAAATATTGAGTGTTATGTGTACTTTTTAGGTAAGTGCAAAAAAAGTTTCTGAATGTAAGACTTTCATATGTTTCTTTGATTTTCAAACCATTATTTCTGCATCACTGAATAAGTAACCATATTCATCAAATAATTATCACTTGTGATTCTCTTCATATATATTCTATACATTCAACCCAATTGAGCATATCAGTAACCTGAACGCAAGTGCACTTGTTGTTCCTCGGTTATTGATTCAGGCGGTCAGTCTGCATGAAATAAAAATACCAGTGCTGTTTCCCCTACTATTACTTCCAAGTTTTCACATGATTGTAATGTTATCCATATATATATATATATCGTTATCATTGCATAGCAATTTTCTATCTCAAAATAACAAAATATCATCTTTGACGGTGGATATCTTTGTTTCATGTCTGTATAACTATAAACATGTGAGAGTAACACACATAATCTGAATTTCTGATAAGCAAGGTTAAAATAAAGATTGTTTATCATTTCATCATTTTCCAAATGAAAACCAACTAATGAAAAGTTGATAAGTCTCTAAGAGCTGATGTCAAACTGCAAAAGGAAAATCACACAATTAACCAGATTGCTAAACAGGTGAAGCTTTCCAAAAGAACTGTGAACTAAATTCTGAAACTGTATGAAAACATTGGTCACTTAACAAGTCCAAACAAGGTGGGTAAACCAATGAAAACTACAGCAAAAGACACGATCATTCAACGCTTAGCACTGAAGGACTGTTTTTAAACTGCGGCAGGCATTTCACAAGAAATTTCAAATGACATTAATGTTCTCAATAAACTGTGTCTAGATGCTTGCATGAAATAGGGCTTTGTGCTAGGTACCCACAGAAGAAGCTGTTCATAAGCAAAAAAGAACAAAGGCAGCATGACTGGAATTTGAAAACAGTGGTCCAGTGTATTTTTCAGTAATGAAAGTAAATTTAATGTATTTGGTTCTGATGGAAAACAGTAGGTAAGTACACAAATTGGTAAAAAGGTTGAGACAGCCTGATGGTTTTTGGCAGGTCTTCAAGTTTGGGTACATCACCTCTTGTATGCTTACAGAAGAGTTAATGCTGCTATGTACAATAATTTGTTAGAAGAATATGTACCAGTTTTACAAAATTTTGTGTTTAAAAATTCTGTGTTTATGCAGGATAAGGCTCTCTTCCATAAGGCAAAACATGTTATTGCTTATCTGAATGACCAAGGAATAAACATCATGGATTGGCCAGCTCAAAGTCCTGACATGACTCCCATAGAAAACTTAGGGAAGACTTTAGGATAAATGTGAAAGATCTATGGGAAAAATTACAGGAAGAATGAGCTAAAATTACATTTGGTGAACGTCAAAATTTAGTGAAATCCTGTAGATGTTGATGTGCAGCAGTGATTCAAAACAAGGGTCGTAGCAGTAAATTTTGATAAGACTTTTTCATTTTTAGTCCAATTATTTTTTATTAAAAACATTTTTGTTTTGGATTTTTTTTTTCTTAATTTTGGACACTTGATATTTGAGTAAAAAATTAAATGACTCGTAGATCTCTCTGTATCATTCTGAATAACTTATGGATTTAAAGCACACCTGAACTGCTATTTTTCTACATTTAGTGAAAATTTAAGAAAAATTAGACTTATATTTTTGAGATATCAAAGTTTTAATTCCTGTTCCTTAATTTTGGATGCTACTGTATATATAGGGCATTCAATAATTCACATTACAAAGTCTTTTTGTCTATCTTTATGAAACAAAACAATTAGTAAATATTTTACAAAGTGGAAACAAAACTAAATGTCCATAAACTTATTTGATACACTATCTATTCAATATTCCCTCCTCTTTCTGTAAAGACAAATGGTGAGTTTGGTAAAACTGGTAATTGTAACGATGTAAGCAAGGTGTGATGCGTGTCTGTGTTATGATCCTCAAAGAAATAATCCTACAACAAAAACCACAATCTATAAATAAAAACAATTATAATTCAAGAACTGGCATCCTTAAATGTATATAAAAAAAAACACACACACACACACACTCTTTGCCTGCATAATGATATTGACCAGTTTTACAAAACACACTATTTGTTTCTATCTAACCCGGTGATGACTTAGTTTTCCAAAATGAATTTGGGTAATTTCTGATGGAATTTTTTCTTATCTGAGGAGGATTTTTCAATATTTAGAAAAGCCAATCAATAAAATTGACACAAAATTTCTTATCTCTCTCTCTCTATATATATATATATATTTATATTATTTGTAGAATAAATGTGTAGGGTTAAGTGGAATGACAAAATTCTCAATAACAATAAAGATGAAGAAGGGAAAAAAATCAAGGCAAAATAATACAAGACATTTATTTATATATGCAGGTCGAAAGCAAAGTAACTTTAAGACATTAGCAAAGCAAAATGTACACAAAATAAAAATAGTGTATGTACACAAAAGGGATACAGTCAAGTGGCCATAGCCTTCTGACTTCAAAGCAGAAAAAAAAATGTGGGAATAAAACTGAGAATTGTCCATTTTTATTGTCTGGTAAAAAATCCAAGAATGTATCTTTAGGATTCACGTATGAATTTGGGGAGGAAAGGTTTTTATTTTCATTTTTTTTTTTTTTTTTTTTTTTACACAAAATCTGACCAAACAACATTTTTTTCTTTTTTTTTTTTTTTCTTCTTGGTTTGGCTGAGGACTTTCAGCATCTACTCATCTGTTTTGTCTGAAAAATAACAAAATAACTGCTCTTGATTCTTTCCTGTTCCATGATAATAAATTCTCTGGAGAAAAGGAAAAAATTCTGTGCAAAGGATTTGGAAATTTGAAACCTTTTACTGGAAATAAAATTGCACTTGGGAAGAGGGAATGAACATTTGTATAGAAGTAAAAACAGGTGAATAAACTTACTCTGTTTATATTTAAGTAATTTGCAAAAAGATGATTTTTTTGTCATTGAACTTTTTTGCTTTTCACAAGTCAATGTGTTTATACTGATTCTTAAGTTGTGAACATTTGTAATGACAATGTGTCACTGGGGACCTAGATTATGAACAAAGTTATAATCAAAGTTGTAACTATTATAATTAAAAATTGTTCTGATAACTTGTATGATTTAACACCTCAAACTAATACTTGTTAGATGAATCCAGGTATGGCACAAGGCTGAATTAATGGAGCACCCATTAAGGCTCAAACTCAGAAATGATGATTAATTTGACAGCCATATTTTTCAGTGCTTTATGATTGATGCCAGTTGTAATTTTACTGCTTATTTATTTGAATCGATTTGTATTTCTAATGATTCCTGAGTAATGTTAGTAAAAGAGCCACTGGTATTATCGTAAGCAAGAAAGTGAAACCAGTTGTCTTTTAGTCAGAGCTCTCCTTCCCCTTCATGTCAGGAATGGTACACTAATAAAAAGAGGCATTCTTTCATATTTCCTGTTTCCCTCATCTAACCCAACTGATCTCATTCTTTATTTTGTTGTGAGTTCCTGTCTGGAATTCAGTTCTACCACTTTCACTCAGTGGAATTTATTCTGGAACATTGCCACTTCAAAAGGGAAATAAACTGCTGCATATACATAATCTATTTTCTGTACATGACTGCCTTTGTGTGTGTATGTGTCCCCACATAGGCATATGTTTCATATATAAAATCTCTAAGGAGTCTCCTCAGAAAATTTGTAAATATTTCAATAGAACACTTTGTCTTGTGAAATAGTTTTAACAAATTCCACAATCAGAATCATCAATTCATCTGTAGAAAAGATATTATTAGAGTATAATAATTTTCAATCTTTTATGTTTTTTTTTTTTTTTTTTAAAGTTTATTAGATGTGTTTTTCCTTTTGAAAATGTTAGGTAAACAAGCAGCAACATGTTTAATTCTGTATATTTTGTAGAGTAAACTGCTTGTAGCAACTAGTGTTCTTTAATTTTCAAATACATTACTCTTCCATCACTTCTATGGATGATTGATGATTTTAATTAATTCTGGCAATCATCAGTTTGAATAATTAATTCTGTTGGGAAATGAGCAGAAATCTTTCACAGTACATATTTGGATACATTGTTATAAAATCTGTGTTTACTTAATACAAAAGAAAAAAAATACAGATTAACTTAATTTTCTTTGGTGGGTTGATATTTGTATAATCATTAACCTTGACTGACCATATTCTGCTTGGAGCATGAAAAATTTGCCAACAGCAGGGATTCTTATTGCAAGACTTGCACTGGAATTCCAACAAAAGTATTCAGTTATAGCCATCACATTTTACCATTTTATATATTTCAGCATGTGACAGCAAGCCTCAATAAGTTCATATTTACTAGTCCTAACATCTAACTCTGGGCTTAAGCACTCAAGTTTTTGCAATATTTATTCTCCTTGGGATGTTCAGTGGTTATTATTTAGATATCAAAACAGCAAAAAGACTTTTAATTTACACACTCATATATGTGCACTCCACCTATACACTTATACACCTACTTGTGTCTATACAAACCACACTCTCTTACACACACACACACACACACACACACACACAAAATATATATATAGTTTAAAAATTCAAGTGCCCTCTAGGAGATTTAATCTCCAATGGATTAAATAATATTTATGTTGGTCACACCACAAACTCGCTTTCTTGACTCTACATTTGAATAACTCTAACATTTTTAGGCATTTAAAACAACATGCCTGGCTACATACACAATTCTGGAAAATCCTTGTTGAAAACACAACTATACTTAAACATGAAAACAATAAACAAAAACTAAAAATTCTTGAAGCTATAAAACAGTTGAAACCTAACCTGAACAAAATAAACTATGAAAACTTCACAAATATACATAAATGCCTATAATTTATAACGGAAGCCATTGGTTTATACCAATGGCTTCCCATACTTAACACTTCTCGTTTTCACTCTCGCGTGGTCATGTGTGATGTCATGGGCTGCGGTGTGATTTTCGCTTTCAGCGTTTCGTATGCATGAGTTTGTCATTGCTTGGAAATCTTCCATGCAAACAAAAACTATCATTATTGCTATGTCTGTTGTTTAATTTATTGTAACGTAATTGTCATCTTTGATGATGACTTATGTAAGCTGAAAGCTTAGATAGAATTAAAAAAACATTTATCAATATGGTGATTTTCTTTCGTCTTTTAATGATAATGTTATTAAGCTTATCAGACAATATGAAAGGAATTTGCTTAAAATAAATAGGCAAAACTTGTCTATATTATTTAATGAAATGTGCATCAATGAAAAAATGCTGCCTAAATACACACAATATATATATCTCGAAACAAATTTGGTTAAAAAGAACCAAAAAAGATCTGTTTAATTTTTTTCTTGTATTTTTCAAATATCCAACTTCCCAAAGAAAACCAGGATGCAGACTACCACACAGACACATCAGTTCTTGATAATGACTGTGAAAGTCAAAAGTACCTGAAGAAAAATAACAAAATATGACTACAAGCACAAGACACAACACCTTATTCAGAAAATAAAAAATTAAAGACTTTTTGGATCTTTTTAATCAAACTTGTTTGAATGAATACTTTCTGCCTAAATATACCTTAATCAATAAATAAATATATATATATATATATATATATATATATATATATATATCCACAAATGCTTACAGCCACATCACATTGAAACACTGATTCCTGTACAATCACCAAAGTTAAACAATGTTGAGCCTGGTCAGTACCTAGATGGCCGACTGTTTGGGAATACCAGGTGCTGCAAGCTTGGATGTGCAGGTGGTGTAATGGATAATGACTCTGAATTGTTAATTGGGTAGCCAAGTTCCAATTCCAGTTGGCTTCATTATATTCACTTACACACATATACCTTTAGGAAAGGTATGAATCCACCTCTTCTTCCCCATCTATAGGTTAATTAGTAAGATTTGTATCACTAAAACCATTATCTCCAAAAAATAAATTAAATTTGCATTCAAAATATTTGCATTTCAGCAATACCCTATAGAAGTTGATATGTTGCTAACCAACAAACAATCTGTCTATTTGTCATTCTAGTATTGGTTTCAAGTCATCTGAAATGAGGAATTATTATATGCAAGGTTATCATTTCAGTGTGTCAGCCATTGTACCCTCTGGAACTCCTTAACATTTTATCATAGTTGATAAGCTAAGAATTTCAAACTAAACCCTTTATTCAATCAACTGGGTGTAAATTCACATACCACTCTCCATGCTGAAGGAAATCTCATATCTGTTTATTCTTCCTAGTTAATTTGTCCTTGACATTGCTTGTCTCTTCTACTGAACCAGAATATAAGCAAAAAGTCATCTTAATTCGACTGAACTGATGAATAGTCAACTAACACAGAGAATAGAATGAGAACAATCTACTCTATGTATTGAGTAAAAGTTTGTGTTCAAAATTTCCTGGAATGTTGCCATCTATGACACACCTGAAGAAAGTAATAATCATCAGGAATTCTTGCCAAAAGGTTTCTTTTGCTGTGAAATATTTCTTTTGGAAAACTTTCAAGCCTGTATCATCTTTATGGTGGCTTTAGGCTGTCCATCTCAGCTGCTAGGATTTTTCTGTTTCGAGTGTGGCAGACTTTTCTGTTTGAAATAAATATTGCTGTTGACTTTTCAAGTACTTGTTTGAAGGATAGAGTAACAGAAGTATTTTCCTTTGGGTCTGAAAGAAAGAATATCTTATTCTCTGTTGTCTGCAGGTTAACAGGAAGCAACCAAAAATTGCCTTTGATTCTCCAGAGGCTTTTATTTTGCCAACTGGCTACCAATAACAGTCTTTCTTTGATAAGAGATTCCTTTCAGAACCTCGTTTGGTACTTCTACGATTGTCTTTGTTTCATTTGAAACAAACGGTCACTCTTCTCTTTTGGTACCTATAAGGTGAAAGCTTTAGAGTAACCATGTAAAAAAAAAAAAAAAAAAAAAAAAAAAAAAATAAATAAAATAAAATATAAAAATTATTATAGTTCCTGTCAAAAATGACTGAATTATTTACATATCAATCAGCACTTCTGCCCAGAATCGGTGGAGTATATGTGCACTGAAGAGTTACATGCAAAAAAATAAAATGGGGATTGTATTTTGTATTTTTCTGTTCAATTTGTGTAACACTAGAGGATGCTGACAAAAGTTCTCATAACTTTACTTTATGTATATAGGTGTCTGAAAAGTTCTTCACCTGATGAAGATGCCCTTCCAAAATAAATCGCAGATATCTCTCCCGAGTAAGACCCCCTCCCATAGAGAACATGACTAAAGACTGTGTGTATGCTATCCCATGCAGCTGCAGAAAGAAATATAAAGGAGAGACAGGCTGCCCCCTTAAGGTGAGGCTTCAAGAACACCAGAGAGCTGTAACACGAGGGGAAGTGGAAAAATCAGGTGTGGCTGACCACATATGGCAAGAGAAGGGAGATCACCGCCATCTGTGGGATCAGGTTGAGATCATAGACAAGGAACACCATTGGAAAATTCGTAAACTTAAGGAATAAGCACATATGCTAGGCCACAAAAATCTCTTGAGCCGACCAAGCATAGAAATGAATATAATATGGGAACCAGTAATAAGGAGTGCCACAGAAAAGCAATAATAACAACAAAGTTGCAATATGAGCTCTGATAAAAACATGCAATGATAACAGCAAAAATTGCAATATGAACACATGTAAAAATGGTTGCTGAAGACATTAGGTTTATAATACCCAGAAATTCATACACAGATGTCCTCAAGAACACATGGCACAGTGGATAAAGGCGTTATTTAGATCCAGTGACAAGACCCAAAGAGTTTGAGTTCAATAACTTTCAGAGGGAAATTAACAGGAGATAACTGATAACTGATATCCATTAAACATGGCACGTGGAACTAGAACAGTCTACCCCAGTGAGCGAAATAAAGGGTTCAGTTTGACATTTCAACCACGCCGGAGCGTACAACGGCCAAAACGTTGTGATAAACATGGCGACAAAGATGAGGACAATAGTCCAAATAATGTACATAATACCTCATCTCAGAAATAGACACACACACACACACACACACACACACGTGTATGTATATTTGGACAGCATTTCCTCTTTGATACAGATTTTGTTAAACAAAACTGACATTATTCTTTTAAACTTTTTTATATTTCTCTTGTAAGCAAACAAGTGTTTTCTTTTCTGGACTTAATGAGTACAGAAATTGTTCATCTGAGCACTTTCAGTCAATATGTTCACAATTTTCAAAATCTTTAGTTATCTACCATTTTATTATAGTAGTGTAAATGCTATTGTAGACAGTCTAAAATTTTCTGAAAAGTAAAGCTATTCTTAATTTATGAATACAGCCAATTACATATCATTTATTACAGGAGTAAAACTAAAATCATTTTAAAAAATATGTAACCAAAAGCACTCAGAATCAACAAGCTCATCAGGTGGCCTGATGATTGCGTCTAGCATGAAACAGTCTGTCACCTCTGAGTGTTGACTCCAATGTTCACTTTTATATTTACATATGTTCTATCTCTGATATTGAGCAACTTTATCCTATGATATAGTATACCTTAAAACTATATTTCTTCATATATATATATATATATATATATATATTAGGCAGCAAATTCTTTTTAGGGATGTCTGATTAAATAAATTACAAACTTTGTCTGCTTATTTTTAGCAGAATCCTTTCATTTTTTAACAAATATTTTTCTGTGTATTTTAATCAAATGAGGCAAGAAATGCACTTATATATATTACACTGGGACACTTGTTTTGAAAAACACCATAGCTACAACTGATAAATTTAAAATAATTATAACAGAGTGTGTTCATGTGTCTTCTAAAGTCACCATCACAATGATCAGTTACAATAAGCTTGTCTTTGCAATACGCCCCTGAAGGTGATCTCGGAGGAGATTAAAAGTACTTGGGTTAACAAAAACTTTGGCACCTTCCTTGATGAATTTCAACTTATCAAGAAGCTAATTAGAGGACTAGAAAGGATTATTATGAAAATAAACAATATTATTTAATGAAACATGTTTGAATATATATATACACACACACATATATATATATATATATATATATATATATATATATATTTTGTTTGTTGCAAAAAAAACAGTATGTACTTTTCATGTCATGGTGACTTTACTTGAAGGATTCTGTGACAGAGAAAAAAGTTAATACCAAATTCTTAATAGAATAAATGTTAAATTTTTTTTTTTTTTTGTTTATTTTAGAGAATTTGCTGTTTCAAATTCTGTATAATTCATTTTATTCATTAGCTGTCTGTTTTTGAAAGAAATTTCTCTCATCCATTCTTTTTGAGAATTATAATTTTATACTTAACATATCTGCCATTCTTTAAATATCGACTCGGGTCTCCTTACATGCTTGTATCCTCAAATGTTAGAATATATGCTATTATTGTTTCTGTCTAATATCTGTATGGAGAGGTGCTGAAAAATCCTATGCCCTTTAAAGAAGGGATAAAAAATTGTCTGATAATAATTTGGGAAGTGAATCAGGCTAATAACTTAGTATACTCTCATATGTGGATTACACACACTGAAAGACATCCAACTGCTTTGAACAGCTCTAGAACCAGTGGCATGGTCTTGATGTAACTTGGCAACTAGAGGGAACCTAACTGCATGAGCACACTCCCATGAGTTTACTCAGTAGAGAGATTCTATTGAGTGACCTTTAATTCTGTGACTCTTGCATTTACGATGACTGAGTATCTCTTTCACAACTCGTGCAGGCCTTTTTCTTCTGTGTGTGTGTGTGTGTGTGTAAAACCTGACCTCACTCAGGCCAGTTATCACCTATACAGTCAAGAATTGGCTAACTTTTGGTTCTTCCCAAATTAAGGCGAATGTCATGAAGCATCTGATGGCAATCCCAAAAGTGGTAAGGATATGCTGCAATAAATGTGAGTTTCAAAGGGACTATTTTGAAGAGAATTTAGTTCCTGTTGCAAAATTGAATGTTAAATGGATGGATACTTTCCAGACATACAGTGTGTGTGTGTGTGCATACACACACAGTAGACATGGCAACTACCACATTTTCATGTTACAAAGCAATCTTCAGTGTAATCAAGTGCCACTATTCTTTTATTGTGCTCTCATTAAAATATACTGTATATTTCTGTGATTAAGACAACCTTTAGATAAAACATCAAAAGATATACCAAATTTCCATGAATTTATCCTCTACCTGTGGTATGACTGCTTATTGAGATTATATAAAGATGATGTTATTGGAAATGTTGCTACTTACTGTATCCTTAGAAATTCAAAATAAACAAAATAACAAAACTGATTCTATATCATGTTTTTCCTACACATGTCCCTTAAAAGGGAAAACCATTGTTTTGTTTACATTTCATCATGTGATCTCTTGTGAATACTCTTTTTTTCTCTTTTCCTATATCTAAACACTTACAAACAGCCTGGTGTACTAATAGCCATTTACTTGTACTTCATCAACAATCACAAAATACCACTAATAACAGTACAATTCCACTTTCAACTATTTCTTTTTATTCAGTCTTTTATTCATTAATGAATGTTTAGTAAAAGATAAAGTTTCTATGAACGCAGTCATAACTTTGTTTACACTTTCTCTGCTGAGCTTGCATGGATACAAGTTGATTTCATTGATATGCAATTATTCTTTGAATAGGCAATCTATTATGAAGTTATGCCAGTAATATTTTTTTTTATAGTGAGTCACCCTTTACAAGGCCTGGGGGCCACTCGATGTAGGAGATTGTTAGGCCATTTGTGTGTATAGATGAAAGAGATAATGATTAACCCTAGCCTTGAATAAGTTAAGATTGTAGTGATTGGGGAAACATCCTGTTGGGAGTCGATTCCACAAGGTAGTGGTTTTCCGGAAGAAGCTGCTTAAGTGGAATATGGCAGGAATGTCTGTAGCTTGCTCCTATGTAGCCATGAAGGTTTGCCTTGGTGGGACCAGGGGATGTAGTTCATCCAAGTACTCTCCTTGGAAGTAGTGGTACAGCAGCAAGAGGCTTGCCACATCCCACCTGTTGGAGAGAGGTTGAAGGGTGGAGAATAATTACTTACCCACAAGGGCGTAGAGATGCTTTTGAACTCTATCAAGGCAAGGTATTTGCAGCACCTGACCAATTATAACAACAGTACTCCATTTTTGGCCTGATCTGGCTCTTGTGAAGGTAGAGGATAGCAGAAGGAGGAGTCAGGTACATAAGGTAGAAATGGTTTTATTACTTTTATCAGTTTGTTTGATAATATGAATCTTCATGTACATTGATTATATTGCACTGTTTTAACGTCACTCAGAATTGAAGGTTTCTTTTTTAAAAATGTATAAGTTGGCCACCAATTTTTAAGTGCGATTTTTGGGATTTGAAAGTTATCTTGCACATACATACACACTCTGTATATTTCCACATACATACATATATATATATATATATATATATATATATATATATATATATATATATATATATAATGTGATGAACGAGATATTCTTTGTATATTTTTTTGTTATTTAGTTATGTGTGAACATAGTAAAGACTTTACAAATTACAAATATTTTGGAGCTCCTCCTGTAGCTTTCCTCCATGCTTGTTATTGAATACTTTTTAATTGTGCTGATTTATAAATCCAGTGGACATTAATCATAACTTCAGTGAAAGAATCAGCAATCATTTGGTTACAGCACATGATAAAGATTTTTATTGCCTCTGCCCTGTCTTATTCCTTTTTGTCAGTTGCTCCGGTGTATCTAATATATATATATATATATATATATATAAAAAACAAATGAAAACTACAGACAAAAGTTCATTTTCTCCAAGATATTCATTTCTGTAGTTCACTGCTACCAGCAAGCAGAAAATTATTTTTCTCCTGATGATGGCTATGTTGGCCGAAACTAGTCGAGGAATCTAAATGAAATAATAATAAAAACAAAGGAATATTAATATACAACTCAGTGTGTCTGAAGATTTTATTTTTTAATATTTTTTTTATTGTTCTATATATATATATATATATATATATATATATATATATATAATATTGTTGATAGTATGTAATGTGTTGTGACTAGTTTGACATTACGTTGCATCTAGATATATGGTTCTGCTGTTAATATTTTGGTCTCTCACGTGGTACATTATAGAAAGGTATAATGAATTTATGACTTGTGTCTGCTATTCCACAACCATTAGCATCACATAGCAATCTTCTATGTCAACATAATAGAATATCATCTTTGATGGTGAATATCTTTGTTTAAATGTCCATATGCCCACTCTGAAGGTGGCTCATGTGAGCTGAAAGGTTAGATTAAGGAATAGCTTAATAAAAAAATATACAAATGTTGGACAATTTGTCTTTATTTTCATCTGAAATTAAAGCAACCATATGAAATGTTATATTTTTCTGAGCACTTTTGGCTATACACTTAGCTATTTTCTTTGAAAATATAACATTTGGACAGTTTTTATTTAATTTATCTACTGAAAAGAAGAAAATTGATAAGATCATATGAGAAATGATATAAAAACCTTAATCAAAGTACTTTATCTGTCATATTTAATGAACTTGCATGAAAGGAGGATTGCTGCCTAAATACACAAAATATATCTACACACACACAAACTACAGTTCAAAAGTTTGAGGTGAACACTGGCAATTTTTAAATTGTCTCCCAAAGTAGTTATTTTGTACTTTAAATAAGAGAAAATTTTTATACACTGTTAAAAAGAAGTGAGACACGATTTTTTATTAGAAATTTTATTATGACAAAAAGAAAAAAAAAAAAAAGCATTTTATGATTAAATTTTTTTTCTCATTGAAATATTCTGCTTTAGCCTTGATTACTGTAGCACAAACCTTTCGCATTCTTTGCAAAAATTTCTGAAAGGATAAGTTTGACAATTGATTCCATTCTTTTTTCAATGACTCTAAGGGCTATTTTTCATTTTTTTTTTTTCTCTCACTTTTCTGTCAAGTTCATCCAATGCTAATTTCAGGTGTGGCTTTAAACTTTTGAACTGGAGAGAGAGAGAGAGAGAGAGAGTATATATAAAGTGCTTGTAATTTGCACATTCAATTTTTTGCAAAAAAAAAGGATTTTACAAAAAATGCAACACTTTTGCCACCCCCCCTTTTTTTTGAGAGTTTAAAAACAATGCTTTGTTTAAAAAAGGTTATTCATACTTAAAACATGTTACTTTTGGACATTTTCGGCATTTACAAATGTATCCAGTTGACTTTACCAACCAATCCAATCCCATGGTCTTCAATGTGCTCCGTCATTTCAAGTCATGTGTGGTTATGATTCACAACAACCTCTCTTGTAGCTCTCACCAAAATTTGTCCTTTTGCCAAGTTTCCCCTCCACCTGCCCAATTCTGCATTCCTTTAACACAAGATCATCAGATAGTGGACAAAAAGGGACAGAGGAATCTCATGGTTAATCTTGCCATTTTTACTTTTTGCTCAGGTTTCAAGGGGACTAGGATATTGTCAAAGTCTTCCACAAAGCTTCTTTGAATTCTTTGTATTTAGTATTTTGGAATTGAACTTTGAAACACACTTACTTTCCTGCATTATGATTTTCCAGAAATCTTCAAGTAACATTAATATGAATAAAAAAACAAGAACTGCATACTCTGTATATTTGTCTAAATTTCTTTCAGTGTTTGAAACGGTTTTTTTCAAAATGATTCTGACATTCTTTGAAAGAAAAATGGGTTGGGCTTCATACAAACATGTATTTAGTATTTGCTTATTATTTACAACTGTTAATTTAATCTACTTTTTGACACCCTCCTCCCATTGCAATTGTTACCAGATCACAATCTCCACCCTTCCATTACAACTCAAATATTAGCAAATTGTTTCCATCTGTGCTTATCAAATACAAAAAAATTCTTTACCATTTATTTATTTTGCTTTAAATATTTTTAATGTTAATTTTTTTTTCTGCTGTTTCCTAAATTAACAAAAAAGGCCTTGTTAAAAAAAATCTGTTTTAAATGGAATGAAAAGACAGCTTTTTTTTTAAATATCATGAGTAAACTTGAAACTTTATAAATTTATTCTCTTTACTTATTTTTAGCATTGCTTTTCCTTTGAGAAAGGCATGATTCCATCTAGTTATGGATAAAATAATGGAGTAGCCTGGGCTTGTCTTGGTTAGCAACCAGTCTAGAAAAATGTTAACCCTCAACTCGAAACAAGGACTAGAATGTCCTCCTTTCTCAGCTATGGATAAAAAAATGTTAAAACGTAATGAGTGGGGCTAGCAATCCTATGTTTTCAAAATCTATGGTCAGAGCACAAGCTGAAGGATTGAGAAGGCTCTGGGACTGAGGATTGAACTCTAGAACATAGTTTAATATTTGGTTTACACAACCAGACAGATCACTATAACTCTTAAATACATACTTACTTATCAAAATTAACTTAGTATATATTTGGGAGGGATTTTCAATATTTAAGTCTCAGGAATTCTCTCATTTTCATGAAACACAATTTTATTGTAAGCCATCTAAATCTTTTTCTCATAGCCTCTAGTGGAACCTATACACGTTGTCATTTAGCATCATTTAAGCAAATATTCCTGGGTATGACGATAAACTACATCTGGCAGCAATGTCTCTGACCAGGAGATTTTGAGGGGCATGGAACCACCTCTTAATTGTTGTTGTTTCCTGGTCCACCCTGGCTCAGGTTTGCGGCAGTTATGGGAAGATTGTTAACCCAAACTGGGGCCAAAACACTATGAATGTATAAAAATATGTTTTTATAGTAAAAATACCAGCAGTAAATTTTCACAGTTAAAAAAAAGTATATATATATATTTTTGAAAAAAAAAAAAAAAAAAAAATTACCAGCCATACATTTTTGTAAAAGAAATTACTAATGCTCCCAAGAAAATTAAATTTCTACATTAAATGACTCATAAGGAATTGATATGCCATGAAACGAACAAAATATTTAAGCAAACATATTTTTTATTTTTCATGCAATCAGAATTTTACTTTGCAATAACTTCTCCACTTTAAGTTAGATAATGAATTTTTTCATTGGTGTTCATTGCTCTCCACAATTTCCTGTCCCTTGTAGCTTTTAATAATAAACTTTGTCTTTCTGTTATTTTTATTAAACTGTTCCACCATCCATTTACTCAAGCGCACTGTATGATATGCATTGTTTTCCTGTATCTCTCTTGCTTTAATCTGTCCTGAGAGTATTTGATTTTCCAAACCCCCTTTCCTCATTATGTACTCAAGAAACCTCAACTGTCTCTTACAGATATTAAGTATGCTTCCTTTTTGTTTCTATTTTCTCTGAAACCTCATCATTGCTCACATGTTTGGTCTATGGTATTCTCAGCATCCTTCTGTTGAACCACATTTCTGTTCCTTCAAGTCTCTTCATCTTTGAGGAGATTGTCCAGCACTCACTGCCATATAGGAGGACAGATATCATGTAATAGTTCAATACTTTCTCTGTTTTTAGTGAAGTTTTTCTATTTCTTAGTACTCTGCTTAGCTTTTGAAATGCAACTTTGGCCATCCTAATATGCCTTTGGGTTTCAATGCCACACTTCCTCTGTTAAAATACTTTTCAGATATACAAACTTTTTACTTTTTTCATTTTGGTATCTCTGATTTGCAAATCACACTTCAGGCTCAACCTTTTGCTAACAGCCATACATTCTTGCAGTTTGTTTAATCCTTTCTTCTCGCTTTCCTTCACTACCTTCCGTAGGATGTTTTGTAGTTTTCTTTTTGTGTCTGCTATCAACACTGTGTCATCTGCATATTTCATGTTAAGATTGTTGCTGCCAATAATGAATCCTGGTAGGACTTTTTGTAACAATGCTGAAATATCTAAGTTAATCTGGAGAAGCTTTAGTAAGGAAAAAAAATGGAAATTTAATGGACACTTTAACTTAACATCAAAAAGAGAAAGTTGAAATTTCTAGGGCACTTAATGAAGAAAAAGAGCTTGGAGAATTTAATCACTCGCAGGACATATTGAAGGCAAGAGTCAACGGAAAATGTTTCATAACTTACCTAATGAGCTTGTGTACATAGTTGGCAGAATAGGGTTTCGGAGAGATGTCAAAAAGACAAAATTTACTAAGAGCTACAAATGACAGTAAATTGTGGAGAGCCATGATCGCTTACATCCTGAAGGGAGATTATTCATAGAAGAATATGACTTTTATCATTTAAAAAAATTTTTTTTAATTATTCCAATCACTGCCAAGTCACTTCCTGTTAACATATTTAAATATAATTATTTACAAATACTAATTACCATTTAGTTTAATTATTAATTTTAATGTATCACCATGGTATGCCACTAGGACTAACAGAAGAATGAAGACAAACCAAGGAAACCAACACTGTAATTAGCAGTTAATGGACTTGGAGTTATTTATCTTTGTTCATTTATTTTTCTCATCCTAATGTATAATTATTTAAAGAAAATACTCAACACAGTGGGCTAATGGGGCTGGATTTTTTTAATTCCCAAAGTTAAAAGATTTAAACTGTGTAGCAGTACTGAAAAAACAAAACAAAAAAAACACTACAATGTACCATAGCACATATAGAAATCTTATCAATATAATAGCAATGCTCAAACGAAAGAAAAAAAGAAATTGAATTGATGTATTTAATCAACGCTTTGTGGATTTGGTTACTTTGTAATTTCTTTTCCTTCTCACCTTGAAACCCTCAACTGTAATAGTAGCTTGCTTGGAATAATTGTATTTATTTTCCCTTGCCATTAACTATATCATACCTTAATTTTTGTTTCAATTCCCTGCAAAGTAATATATAATTATAACAGTGATATCAACTGACAGATCATATTTGTATCTTTTAGATTTTGTGGCTCTCAAAGTGTTAGAATGAATACCAACTGACTTAGCTGAGGCTTGAACCTTGTCTATTCTCCAATTCAGTAGATTCCAACAGGCAGCAGGAAGTTTGTCAAATCTGCTAATGAAAATGGACTGAACAATTCAATATATACTCCCAACAATTTCCACTTAATCAATTCTTATCTGCCTGGTTAGGGGAGGATACTTCGACATGTTGTAATGGTTAGCAAGCTTGTCTTGTTAGATCAGTTAGAACTGAACAGTGAGTTTGATCCCTACTGAGTGTGCCATACTTTTGACCTTGTGCCACGTCTAAGCTATGCTTAAAAATCATTTCCACTTTAAAGCTTGACCTTGTGTCACCTTTGGTAACAACGTGGGCATGCTGAAAAATACATTCTTATCTACCTGGGGGGAGGTTATATCAATTCTGGCCTCTCTTCCTGTTATACTTACCTGAAACCAAGTGTACCTAAATGTGCCATTTTTATTTCAACCTTTTCAAATTTTTTTCTAAAAGCTTGGAAGTTTTTTTTATTTTTATTTTTTTTCTATGTCAAATTGTACACACTCAAAAATTTTTGAAAGTTTATCATATTTTAAGTTTGCATGAATCACCACAATCATGGAAAAGTGTCATGATCACAAAAATGACTAAATGTTGCTAAGGGGAGACACAAACTTTGAACTACATGTACTGTTAGCACACTTGCCATGCTAGAAAATATACAAGCAAATTGAAGACTCTGTCTTATGTATAACAAATTCATTTGCATGGATACCACTGAATATTTGTTATCTATTTCCATCATAAAAAATGATTGCTAATCACAGCCATTTTTAATTTCTCTTTAGTGTAAAATGCATTAATTTGTAATAAAGTCACTTTCTTGAAATCTGTTGTCCATTTTACTCTGATTTCTGTGAAAGTCTTCAGAACTATTTATGCTATTTATATGGTTTGGATTTTTGCCCTCATCTTCATTGCCATATTCCCTCAAAACTACCAGAGGGGTTTGGGTGATTGAATTTTGTCTGGGTTGCTGGTCTGTAAGTCAAAAAATGAAACGTCTAAAAAAAGTCATTACGGTTGTTAATATGGCAATAAAGATGAGGACAACAGTCCAAACAATGTAAATAGCATCAATAGTTACAATACCTCATCTCAAAAATATAGACAGATGCAAAAACTCTATTTTGAAAATGTCATCAACTTCACATAACCTTGACTGGTGCCATTATTAGTTAGGTGTTTTTTAAAATAATCTTAAAATTATTATTATTATTCAGATATAATCTTAAAATTCTTGAATCATTTTAATGATTACAAGAAAAACTTTCTGTGAGCAAAAACCTTCAACTTGCATTTGTCAAAAGCATTGATTTGTGTCTTTTCCATTTTATTTTAGTTGAAGGTGGAAAATTTT
Organism: Acanthosepion esculentum; assembly: GCA_964036315.1. Taxonomy (NCBI): domain Eukaryota; kingdom Metazoa; phylum Mollusca; class Cephalopoda; order Sepiida; family Sepiidae; genus Acanthosepion; species Acanthosepion esculentum. Next base: position 515,376 of record OZ038480.1, on the reverse strand, counting down.
TAATGGAATTAGGATACGTCTGCTTTTAAGATGTTTTTTCTATTCTTAGTTTAACTAACAACTGTTGAGAAATTAATCAATTTCTAATATGTAAGATATATGAGTGTGTATGTGTTGAATGTATGAAATACATTAACTAAAAATTATCAATGGCCAAGCATCTTCATCAAGTTTTGAAGTAAGTTCTGAAATCATTAACTCGCCATATATAGTTTCAGGCATATTTCTAAATGTGTCTGTCTCTATCTTTCACTATCTCTTTCTCTCCCTCTTTTGTTCTCTCTCTCTCTTGCCATGTTTGTCTATCATACCATGTCATTAATTTTTTTCTTTTATTAACAAATGTCATCTGAATTTTGTAATATTTGATGAAAGGTCAATATTCAGCTCCAACCATATTGAAGTAAATACAATTTTTGTTCTTTTACTGCTACTGACATTAATTTTCGTCTCTGAAAAAATATAATTCTTCATTTGTTGACTTTTGAAAAGTTTTAACTAATTTTGATTTCCTTGGGGTTTATTCATTTTGTTCTTTTGTTGGGTTTGTTTTTTATAATCTTTCTTTTTTTTTTCTAGTGTTCAGAAATGAAAACTGCTTAAGACAATAGCAGACTCTGCTTCATGTGGACTGCATTCCAGAAAGTAAGTAATTCTGATTTCCTGCATCTCTTCCTGCACCCTCCAACCTTAATGACTTTTAGATGTTTCACTCTTTGTCTGACAGACCAGCAATGCAGACAATATCAATCACCCAAACCATTCCATTAGTTTGGGGAAAAACTTCAGAAGTAAAAATATAGTAAATGGAACTGACAATTCCTTTTCTAATTGGCCTTCATTTTGATAGGAATTGTGAATAAGTGATAACTTCACAAATTGGTGGAAGGATAACTGAATTCTTTGTAAGGGAATTTTTTCATAAAAGGCTTATCTCATAATTTAATTTATTAGACAATCTATCTCTTAATGCTTTGCTCTTGGATATATTTTTTTTTTTTAACTCTACATTTTTCACAGGCTAAGATATTTGTTTTTCTCCTGGGCAACAAAGTTGCATAATTTGATCTCCATATAATGCAACACACCCTTCATGTAGATAAAGTTTGATTATATATGTTTAAGCAAAACTTGAGTAAATATATTTAATGATGCATGCACACACATACATACAACCTAAAATTCATCAATACCACCTTTTAAAACAATAAGTGCTACAGTTAGCACCAAACAAGATAGTATTGTTGCAGCTCAGAGAGACACCAGGTTTGTTGACAGGGTCCAGTCAAATTTGTGTGACTTAAGAATTAACCCTTTGGCCAAATTATTACACTTGAATGAAGAACAAAACAATTTCTAGCAGTAAACCAGATTTTATTCTTGGTTTGTAACCTATTGCTATAAGTGAGTGAGGTAGAGATGAGACATAGCTGAGGGGATGGAGCACTGTTCAGTGTCTGCCTTCCTTGTCTGTCCTATGAGGCCTGCTTCATTCCTTCTCTGTGCCTTTTTGCAGGATGGTCAGTTTTATAGATAACAATTTTCTTTGTCTTGTCATCTTCATCTAAAGTAATTAATCTTGTTTCTGTCACTTTCTCTCCATCTGAGCCTCTTGCTCTGTGCTTTGAAGTTGACTCCACTTACTGATATCCACTAGTTGAAAGTAAATGTTCTGAAACCACTTTTGCAATAGATCGCACTGTTTGCAATTTAATAAGACCTCAGATGACTCCTATTGCTACAACAGCAACAAAAACAGGACAGAGGCAGGAATATACAAAATAGATTTAAAAAAATGCCTGATGGTGTACATCGGAAAACCTCCACAAACCACACAAAAGACTATATGAGCATCATAGAGATATGCTGCATAATAACACTTTAAATGAACTGGTAGTTCACTGTATTACATCTGACCACAATTTTGAATTTATAAATACTAGTTTGATCATGAGTCAAAAAGATTCACTAAAAAGAAAATGCATTGAGAGTGAGCTCATCTCAAAATTCTCAGCGTTAGACAGGCTTATGTCAACATCACATTGAAACACAAGTTCCCATATGATCAGCAAAGCTAATCAACATCCATCCTGGTCAGTATCTAGATGGGTGATCACTTGAGAATACCAGGTAGTGTAAGCTTGAATATGCAGGTGGTGTAATGGATAATTACTTGGAATTGTAGGTTGGAGAGCTGAGTTCCAGTTTGTTTCATTATATTCACTTACACACAAATACCCTTGGGAAAGGCATGAATCCACCTCTTCTCCCTCCAGTTATGGGTTAACATTTTGATACCCTTTGAAAATGTATGAATCCTCTTCTTCTCTCCCCAGCTATGGGTAAATAGCAGGACAGACCGGGTTCTATAGCCTTGGATGGCAACTGGTCTACCGCAGAAAGAAATGGCAACCTACTGCGGGAAAAAAAATCTGTCTTGTCCATCATATATCAAAAGATACATGATTACCTAAGTTTGTATCATGCATGGCACATAACTGACTGAGTATGACTTAGATCAGTAAACCATTATCTAAAAAAAAAAATGACTATCCAAACATTTCTTCTTAAATAACCTGCAAAGATTTGATAAGCCATAGAAAACTCATTCATCAACAAAAAAATCAACAATAAACTTAAGAGCAAGACCAGATATAATATCACAAAAGCACAATATGAACTAAAAGAAGGAAAAACAGATTTATTCAGAACAGACTCATTTAAAATCTGACACCAACACCTTCTATATATATATATATATATATATATATATATATATATATATTTATTTAGGCAGCATATTTTCATTCAAGCCTGTTTCGTTACATAATTTAGACATTATGTTTATTTATTTTAGTTTTAATCCTTTCAAGTTCACAAATTAATTTATTAATTTCTTGGAGGCTGCAGAAAATTGATTGAGAAAAATTTCAGAATTTTCTTTCAAATAATTTTTATTTTCCCAAGTACTTTCAATCTCATCTGAGACCATCTTCAGGAGGTTAAAATATCTGTGGATGCATATACAGTAGCTCTGTAAATTGAAAATATTTTTCACTGTGCATTTAAAGTGTTCCAAATTTGAATATGCAAAGGTGATAACTTTATAATTTTTAATACACACACACACACTCTGGGTGGGATGGATAAATTGTCATCTAAATTAGCCTTAAATGAAAATAACACTGACATCTCATTTTAACAGTTATATTTACCAGAATTATACAAAAATATCTTTAACTACTAAAGAGTAAATTTATTCAATGAAATCGCCATTGGTTTTGACCACAACCTCCAGATAACTTCAGAATCTCCTGAAACTCTTTTAGATCGTTTCCTTGTTTAAGTTGTTGAATGTTGCCATAATCTCCAACTTTAGTTCATATTTAGTGTTATAACTGTGCTCCACACATAATAATCAAGGGGATTGCAGTTTGGGGTGTTAGGTGGCCAGATGTAAGGTGTGATGTGGTTGCAGAAATTTTCTGACAGCCATGACTGGGTTCTTCTGCTTGTGTGGCATGGTGCAGCATCTTCCAGCAGCCATCCTCTTCACCCAGAGCAGCACTACCTCCTCAAGGCAGTTGATGTCGGCCTCTATGTTGAGTCTAAGGACCTCACCAACAAATTTGAGAGTTCTTTTCTTATCAGAATGATCAAAGTGAGTTTTTTCAAGCTGCTATACCTTCGAAATCACCATTATACTAATCCAACTCTTTCTGAATCCTCTGTATTGTTCTCAGATTGACACTCAAACACTCTGAAATGTTTGTATTGATGCTTCTGGTGTGAATGCCAATAAGTACAGCATGCCATTTCCATATTGCATGATGGTGCTTTTTTACTCACAGATGGTTGCCCAAATAAACCTATTATACTGTGCAGTCGACAAAATCAAAAACAAACAATGTGTGTAAAAATACAATATGACAACAATTTACCCATTGCACTCTGTGTGTGCATATATATATATATATATATATATATATATATATATATAAAATTATTTATTTAAATATAACATAAATATGTTATAAAATCACTACAAAAATAGCCATTTTGTTTCAACACTTCTGGTGTCTTATCACTTGATAAGACACCACAAGTGTTGAAACAAAATGGCTATTTTTGTAGTGATTTTATAACATATTTATCTTATAATATTTAAATAAATAATTATATTTGCTCTACTCTGTATTGAGCACTCTTAAGAATAATAATTGTTGGTTATTGGAATTTATTCCATATATACCAATCCTATACTTGGGTGTATATATATATATATATATATATATAACCTCATCACATCCAATGGCTATATATATATAACCTCATCACATCCAATGGCTATATATATATATATATATATATATATATATATATATATATAACCTCATCACATCCAATATATATATATATATATATATATATATATATATATATATAACCTCATCACATCCAATATATATATATATATATATATATATATATATATATAACCTCATCACATCCAATATATATATATATATATATATATATATATGGTCATCGGATCTGAAGAGGTAATTTATTTTATTGTCCCTCTTATCCTCAAAAATCCTAATGTATTTTACTTACACACAGTTTTGTCTTTCATTTCAAGCTCAAGACACCGAACATATTTAAAAGCTTTTCCACTTTCTCATTATCTCCACTTTTGTTTTGGATACTATTATACATCTTACATACATACACACACACACACACACACACACACATATATATATATATATATATATATATATATATATATATAATAAAACATATTTTGCTTCTAATAATTTGATTTCCTAAGTTAAAGAAGGGAACATTACACAAGAAATCAATATATCACCGTATATAGTTATATTTTGTGTTTCTGAATAATAAAACAATTTAGAAAATAATTTTAAGAGAATTAAATGAGTTTTTATTTTTTTTTTATTCTTCTAAAATTGTGTTTAAAATCAAATATATGTAAGGCAATTGCAATCACATTGGCAATTCTTCCAAATAACAGCAAATTAACTTCAATTTGAATCTCCTCTTGTACAAAATCTTTAATAAACCTTGCAATGTGAGGCAATATAAAAATATTTTGTGCCTGTTCAAATTTACATTACTCTATCATAAATGTATTGTTCCAACAGTATTTGAACCAAAAACATGTTTTTATTTTCATCGATGCTTTTACAAAAATAGCATAGAAAATTCTGACACAAGGTTAAAATTGGCATCAAATGAAGGTGATGACATTCTCTGTTCTAATTTTATCCATTCTTTATTGTTCCATTCAACATAACACTTACTCCAAGCTTCACTTTGACTTCATAATCACAAAAAAATAACTCTGAAAATTCAGAATAATCCTGTATAAATTGGTATCTATTCTCTTTCTCTCAGATATATCATCATTTCATATCTACAAACTGCTTTTGACAGACTGTTAGCTTGATTCTAACATATCTCAATTCTATATTAGAATCGTGTATCTTACCACTGTGACTAACCTTCTCATGCTATATTGATTGATTGATTGACTTTTTTGTTCTTTTGAATTTGCTAAAATCTTCTTCATATATAGTGTCCTGTTTTGTATAGTGTCTTGTTCTTTATGTATAGTGTCCTGTGTTGTTTTTTTACTCTGGAAACCAAGAGAGTAGAATTAAAATGTCTGTTTATTAAAATATTTATAAAAAAAATTAGTAGGCTTCTGATGAAAAAAGATCCTCTTTTTTTCAAATATTTTCTTCAATATCTGTCTATATCCCTGAGATGAGGTATTATGATTATTTGCATTATTTACATTATTCAGATTGTTATCCGCATCTTCATTGCCATATTCACAATATTTTTGACATTGTACGCTCCGGCCTTCTTCAGGTGATTGGAATTTTGAACCGAACCCTTTATTTCATCCACTGGGGTAGATTGTTCTAGTTCTACGTGCCATGTCTCTTCTGGACGTCTCAGTTATTTCCCTTTAACTCGGTTCATCAGTTTTTTTGGTTTACCACTGCTGTAGCCTGAAAAAACTGTTCCTTCACAGGCATTTTAGAACATTACTGCAGTATTCATAGTTCATTCTGTTCAGTGCCAGCTTTAATTTTTTAATATAAATTGCTTCTAGTATTTGTAATCTTGATTTGTTGTTTTCATAATGTAGGATAGTTGTTGTCAATTGGTAATTTTTTATATTGCGAATGTGGACAGGAATGTTGTTGTAGATGTCTCTATTTGAATATAGTACTTCCCTAAAGGACACTAAATATATCAAACTACTATATTGTAACTAGATGTATGCTAACTATAAACAGGATGAAAAAATCATAAAGAATCTCATTTATACTAACATATCTTCCAAGGATTCTAATAAAAAAATAAAATTAATCATATATTATAAAAAATACAATGCAACAAATTTAATTAATCTGCAATAACTTCTCCCCACTAATTGATGTATTTCGTAAAACCAATATTATATACCAATTTAAACGTGTCTTGGGAGAATGTATCTCAAAACAAATATATATGTTGAGTATATGACAAATACATTAACAAGAAGGCTTACTCGCCACGTGTCTGACCATTTGTCTGTTGCGAGACATCTACAACACTGGATAACTTTTTCACATTCTAATGAACACTCAGCACATTGTCAACTGTTTTGCATTTAAAAGCATAATGAAAAAAATTACAGTAATGGATAACAATGCATATCTTTATACTAATGAACAACATATAGTTTTGTACCACTTGTACCCCTGAAGATGATCTTGGATAAAGATCGAAAGTACTTGAGAAATGAAAATAAAAGAAATTTAAACAGCTATAGCACATTTCTCTCATCCTTTAACATCAATACACAGAAGGTTATTCATGAGTATGAACGGATTTTATTAAAAATTAGCAGATATAATGTCTGTAATTTATCCAATCACGCACCTATATCTATGGTGTGTGCACCAAAAACATGGCTTACATCTTCAACAGCTGTTACAACACACTCAAAATCGATCTTTTAAAATATTAAACTAAACACTTCTAATGTCATTTAAAAATAAGAGCAAACATTTTGGCCAACCCAATATACATACAATTTTTTTTTTTGTTTCACTTTCTTAGATAAATTTTCAATGATGAATAGGCAGATAAAGAACCACAGTAACTGCAAATCAGTTTTTGTTGGCAGACTTCAAAAGTAATCAAGTCTATATAACCTCAGGTCAAAGGTTTTTCGAACCAGAAGTGAAATTTGTAGATTCACCTGAAAAAAGGCCATGAAGCTGTCCAGGAGTTAATCACTCCTGGTTGTCACCTTAGATAAGGTGTATGTTTTCATAAGCTCAAAACACTCAATGACACGGGAATATTTGAGACGTGCTTCATGATTATGGAATCTGGATAGGTTTATCATCAGAAAATATACAGGATACAGCAGAAATACATTCCATCTCTTAAAGGTTGAAAAAAGACCAAAGTGACTACTATTAAAAAAAATTATTTCACAATTGTTGAAAAAAATGGCTACATTTTTCATTTGTTGGGTTTTGAAAATGACATCCTCCAAATGGTGGCCTCTATTCACCATACACTGTTGTAGATGATTTCTAAAGTTTACAATCACCCAGAAGTTTGAGTGCCTCAAGGTCTTCCAGGTGAATTTCTTTTAACTTCAGAACTTGTGACCCTGAAATTTTCAACCCATAACCATATCCATTTTCTATTTGGAACAGCATAACATGAAATGAACACGTAAAGCTCTGTGTTGCAATTACAAATTCACCAGTCATAAACAAAAAGCATTCTAACAACAAACACATGGTGTGCACTGATCCAAACCATGATAGTAATTGATGTTATCTGACAAAATGGTAAGACATTAGCTAGATGAAGACATCATTGCCACTATTTTAAGTTCACTAGCATCACACAGGTGACAGTTTAAAATGTGAGAGGTATTTCTATTGCATCCTGTAGTTGATATGGTGTTAAAAAAAAAAAAAAAAAACGTTCAAAAGTGAACGAACAGTGTACACCATTCCAAACAAGGGTAACTGATGGTATCTGAAATGAAATGGTAAGACATTAGCTAGATGAAGAGACCATTGCTGCTTGCCGAAGTTCACTAGCATCACACGGGTGACAGTTTAAAATGTGGGAGGTATTTCTGCCACATCCTGTACTAACATATTCTGTAACATATTCCATAATTTTGAGAGGATTTATTATTCCAAAAGTTGTTCAAATTATTGGTCTTAGTCATTGTGTTGTTATATTTCATAAAAAAACTTCCCCCTTCAAGTGATGTTTTTTTTACTTTCACTTTCTAACACACCAAAGGGTGAAAATAGTGATACAATTCTACTGTTTAATGTTATTAGAAAGGCTAAATATTTTTGCTTCATGTGCTGTGTACACTCAGGATGTAGGCAATCAGGGCTCACCATAATTTCCTGTCCTTTGTAGCTCTTAATAAATTTTTTTTTTTTTTCTCCCAAGCCCTGTTCCAAAATCCATTTAGTCAAGCTCATTAAGTATGTTATGCATTGTTTTTATCTGTCTCTCTTGCCTGCATTCTGTCCTGTGGGTATCAGATTTTCCAATCTCTCTTTCCTCATTATATGTCCTAGAAATTTCAGCTGTCTTTTCCTGATATTAAGTATACAATTCCTTTTTCTTTTTTTTTCTAAAACTTTGTTATTGCTCACATATTCAGTCTATTAGCATCTTTCTGTAGAATCACAGTTCTGTTGCTTCAAGTCTCTTCATCTTTGAGGAGATTGCCCATATTCGCAACCAAATTGGAGGACAGATATCACATAACAGTTCAGTAGACTTTTATTTGTTTCTAACAAAGTTTTCCTGCTTCTTAATATTCTGCTTAGCTTTCAGAAAGCATTTTTGGCCATCCCAATATGCCTTTGGATTTCAGTGTTGCACTTTCCATCCTCTGTTAAAACATCTTCCCAGATGTTTAAATTTTTTAACCTGTTTGATTTTGGTATCTCCAATTTGTAATTTGCATTTTGGGCTCATCCTTTTGCTAAATACCATGCATTCTGTCTTTCAGTTGATGTTTAATCCTTTCCTTCACTACCATCTGTAGGAGTTTCTGTAGTTTTCTTTCCATGTCTGCTATCAACGCTGTGCCATCTGCATGTCTTATGCTAAGATTGTGGCTGCCAATAATCAATCCTGGTAGGACTTTTACTTGTCTTAGAATTGTCTTACTGCATAGATTGAATAAGTCTTGTGAGAAGGCACCTCATCTTACAACCCTTTCTATTTTTGCCAAGTTCTAGACAGTATTTTTGTGAAGATCTAATCCTTTTTGAGAAAATCATGTAATTTCAGAGTTCAATTTGTTGATTGTTCACTCTTTTTGACTGTTAAGACCACATAAGTGGAATGCATTCATAGATTTTTTTTTTTTTTGTCACCTTTTTTTTTATTTCCTTTTGTCAAATGCTTAGCTGATAATTAGCTTTCTCTTGTGCAAGTGAATGAGGGCCCTTGATGCTTAATGAAAGACTTGGCACTATTGCCAAGAATGGAATCTGAACATGGCTCAGCAGGTGGGGCTGAAAGAAGAGAAAAATGAAGTTGCATCATAATTCATGACTAGTTCGTTCACTTTGGTGTGTAATTCACACAAATTAGGAAATAAGTTTCAGTTTTTCAGTGATAATGGGTATGGCAGTTGCTCTTATTATTATGGTCATAATTATGGTGAAAGTATTGCTCAGTTAAATTCATCTTTTCCTTGCATTTCAGTGATGATAGAGGCCCAAAATGGCTGTCAATAAAATAAGGTTTTGGCTTGGCAAGTTTTGTCTTTGTATTTAATCAACTTTATTTTTTATTTAGTTCATGTTTCTGCATAAAGGAGTGTCTGTGCATGAATTTTGGAGTACATGCCTTTCCCAAGGACAACTGTATAATGATTTTCAAAACTGACAAATCTGAAATCATATATAAAATTTCCAAACATCACTTAGCCATTGCTAAAGATGTAAATACAATTAACGAGAGAAAAAAAAAAAATCTATCTTTATATATAATATACCACATATATATTTACTTTTTTGTGTGTGTGTCAGACAATTAAGGAGCAGTGTGTAAAATAATGATGACCCATCCAGTGATGTGCAAACTGGGTCCTGTTGACGCGTACTAACATCACTATTGGAGAGTGTTCGTATATATATATATATATATAATATGCCACATATATCTTCAAGAATGCTTTGTTCATTTTTTAAAAATTTATTTTAAACTTTAAAAATTATAATTAAAAAAGAGTCGGGAACAATTCTTGTAATAATTCATTAGTCATCGAAAGAGTGTTTTTTATTCACACTACATCTTTCATTTATATTATTTATGATAGCAATTAAAAACTTATCGAATTAAATAATTTGATAATTTTAATGCAGTTTTTATGTTATGATTTGGAGCATATCTTGTGGAATTTGGTAATAGTTTGAGAAAAATTAAAAAAAAAATACCTGATGTCTTAGTAGAACAAGAAATAAGCAGACTCTGAAATTACAGATTGAATCTACAGACTGTCAAGGATTACTCAGACCTTTCAAAGTTACACAAAAAATATTGTGCTTTGGAAACTTTTGCAGTAAACATAATTTTGCTTGTAAATATGTAACATGAGGATAATATATCGATATCTTTCCTTAGGTGTTTATAAATTGTACACTGTTCAATTATTAAGGTTAATAAACTATTTTAAATTACTAAATTGTACTTGGATTAAACAAAAATGATTTAGAATATAATACATATTACTTATAATACATTCTTTCTTGGCATCAATTTTGATGACACAGGTACACTAGTTTAGGAATCAAATACAAAGAACTTTGTCAGGTTTGCACTAATTTCTGACTACAAACAATCACTTTTGTGATTTCTTTTCGATGCATTTTTAATTATCATTTTTTCAACTTGTATATAAAATAATCTCTATTCTGTTAAGAACAAATATTTTCATTTCCAACAGAAGAAATATTTTCTTTTTTTAAATGCACAAAATTTACTGCCAAAACATTTGAAAAAAATTTTAGATGCAAAATTGTAAAATTCAAACTTTTATTTTTTTTTCCCTCAAATACAAGGATGTGTGGGTGATGTAATGTATTGCATCTCAAAATGAGAAATCAGAGAGCAATTTCCAGTTGAGTTTGTCACTTTTACTTACTTGCAAATACTCTTGGGGAAAGATATAAATCCATCTCTTTTCCCCCCAGTTATGAGTCAAATAATAGGACTTGTATTTGAAAAACACAGTTATTCTCAAAAAAAAAATCATTAATGCAATATTCACTCATAAAAATGAATTATTCTTACAGTCCAAAATATGTTTCACTTTGATTAACCCACTTTGTGAAACCAACTCCCAAGAGGATGCTTTCCTGATCACTACAATTTTAACCTGTTCAAGTCTAAACTCAACTGGTATCTTCCCCACATATCCCCATAAACTTTGCCTCTTACACTGTAGCTCTCTACATCTAGTGGCTCTTGTACTTTGTACATGAACATTATTGTAAAAAAAAAAAAAAAAGGGTTGGTAAGCCATAAGAAAACAAATCAATCACTCTCTTATAAAAGATTACTAAAGGTTACTGGGGAGGTAAGGATAGAGTATTACAAGTAGTGAACAATATTTCAAAACCTTTTGTATTTGTTTCTGTTGAGCAAAAGACATGTTTAGAAAAATGATTTTTTTTACTTGGTGCTGTGTTAGTAATGTTAGTGGTGAAATTAGCCATTCCCTTATAAGGAAACTTTCAGCATTTATTGACTGAACAGCATTACTGTCAGTTGAAATTTAAAATATATTCTCTAAAACAGTTTTTCAAAAAACTAGATTTCTTAATTTTTGTCTGAATTTCTGGGATAAGGAGTAAGCATTATTTACAGAATTTATATTCAAATTATTGTCCTCATCTTTGTTTTTATCACAGAGATTTTGGCCATTGTGCTGTCTCACCCTCCTCAGAAATGAGTATATATATATATATATATATATATATATATATATATATATATATTACAGGTAATAAATCCATTGGTATATAATCTAAGTGAATCCTAATAATATAAAATATTAAAACTGATCCACAAAAAAAGCTCAATGTATTATAACAAAGCATATAAATTACATAATAGAGAAATCTAAAATGACCTCATGAGTATAGATTATTTCAGCCAACGTCAGTGAATCAGCTTTATTCAATTCAAATCATGGACTGTATTCAATTGGAACTAGAAATTTAAAATTAAATAATTAAAAAAGAGACAGCATTTAAAAAAATTGATACAGAGATAACCACAGACAACACAAACAGACTGAGTGGTGGTAAGGGGAGGGCAGATGTTGTCTGGCTTAAATAAAAAGAAGTTACTCAAATTCAACCTAGATACCAACCCTAACACCTCAAGTTGGGGCTATAAGAAAAATGAAGTGAAATTCAAGGAAGGCTGAAAAAAAGTTTTAAAACAAAATTATTAATTATATAACAAAAAATTGTTACCACTCAAAATTACCAAAATATGCTTACAAATAAAATATAAGATTAACAATATATATATATATAACCTACAGGGAATTCCTAACTTTAACCTTTTTTTTAATCTACAAGACACTGTTATCATTCTGCTACTCATAAACACTGTCACCAAATTCTCAAACCAATATTTTTACCCACTAGGCCATTGTGAGTTCAATCCCTGGGTCTGGCAGTGTGTACTTTCATTCAGTGAAAACAGGCGAGCAATAAGTTAACAGATTTAAAATAAGAACTTGACAATATCCTGAGACATGATCAGTGGAATGAGAACAGTCTAACCCCATATATTAAATAAAGGGTTCAGTTACCCAGATCTATATACACCTGAGAAAGGCTAGAGGACAGAACATTTGAAACGTGATAAAAACAACAAAGATGAAGACAATATCTGTCTATATTTCTGAGATGAAGTATTATGTACTCGATTTACATTGCTCAGAGTATCATCCTCATCTTTGTTGCCATATTTATCACAATGTTTCAGCTGTTGTACACCCCGGCTTTCTTCAGGTGGTTGGAATGTCGAACTGAACCCTTTATTTCTAGTTCCACGTGCCATGTCTAATGGATATCAGTTATCTCCTGTTAATTCCTCTCTTCGCCACCGCCTTAACCAGATATTGAACTCGCACTCTTTGAGTCCTGTCACTGGATCTAATTAACACCTTTATCCACTGTGCTATGTGTTCTTGAGGACATCTGTATATGAATTTGTGGGTATTATAAATGTAATGTCTTCAGCAATCATTTTTTTACCAGAGCTCATATTGCAATTTTCGTTGTTATTATTGCTTTTCTCTGGCACTCCTTATTACTGGTTCCCATATTCATTTCTATGCTTCGTCGACTCAGAAGATTTTTGTGGCCTAGCATATGTGCTGATCCCTTAAGTTTACGAATTTTCCAGTGATGTTCTATGTCTATGATTTCAACCTGATTCCACAGAGGGTGGTGATTTCCCTTTTCTCTCCACATGTGGTCAGCCATGCCTGATTTTTCCATTTCCCCTTGTTCTGGCTTAACTATAATAAATTTGAAGACATGGAAAAGATTGAACTACAAGACAATGTCCAGCCAGTGTTCAAAAAGAAGCAAAATGTGCCTTTTGCCTCATTGGAACGAATTAACAAGGAACTTGAAAGATTAGTAAAACCTGGAGTTCTATCAAAGGTAGAAACAGAACAGCTCATCTAAAAAGGCTAAAAAAATTAGCTGCTAGGAAAGTGAAACTGAAGAAATTAGCCAAGGTAAAGACAAAAGTGCTTCATACTGACAAGAAGACTAAAAAGAAGGAAGTTCTTGTTAGAGGCAAACACAACCTTTTATGATCATCCCCATAGTTTGCTGAAACTGATGCAAATTTCTTGCTCTGTTTATGTTTAGGGATAGAGGCCTGTGTTCCTTGAGCCAGTTTCTTTGCTTTGGCTACCAAAGCAAAGAAACTGGCTCAAGGAACACATAAACAGAGCAAGAAATTTGCATCAGTTTCAGCAAACTCTGGGGGTGATCCTAAAAGGTTGTGTTAGACTTAAGAAAAAAACCTGGTCTAGTGAAAGGGAGTAAGCATTTTGTGCAAAAGGTTTCAGTTTCTGGAGAAAACAGCAGCAAAGTCAACAAAACCCTTGCCAAAAAAAAAAAAAGAAAATTTTCTTCAGACTCCTGCAGAGTTAAGATTTTAGGAGGGGGGTGTTGTAGTAACCCACCTACAGCAGAATGAACTCTTCCTCCTTTCATAAATACTAATGTGCGTGTGGGCAATTGTGTTGCAGTGTAAACTGATCGTTCCGACAGACACTTCTATCTGCTTATTACTAACACTCTTACTTTGCATATATCTGTTATTTCAATACACTTGTTCAACCTACTTTCATCTTCCATGTCTTTCTTTCTGGCCCTAAACAGGCCACAACACATAGGGAGGGTTCACAGGAAGAAGCTGTTTGAGTGGAACTTGCTTCTCACCAATGGAATATGGAGGGAATGTGGGTGATTTGCTGCAATGTAAGTGGCATGGAGGGTCATAGCTGTGAAGGACATACCTGGTGGAACCAGGAGATGCTGTTCATACAAGCACTTTCCATGGTAGTAGCGATAGAGCAGTGAGATTCACCACATCCCGCCTGTGAGAGGTTGGTGAGTTGAAAATAATGTTTCTCCAACAAGGACTCAGATGCTTTTGAACTCTCTCAAGACTGGTAATCCCTGAGACCAGGCTTCCTACATAGTTTTAATAGGGAGAGAACACTCTCAACATTGCCCAAAGGTTGGGCAATATGGCAGTATGATGGTATGGTCTATCCGACAAACTTGCTAATTATTACACCACAGTATGTTCCTCTTTCTCAGATTGATATTTAATAACTTTATTTTTGTCTGGCACAAGGTGGCAAGTGGGGAACACTCTGTAAAGATTGAATAGGCTATCCTAGTAAATCTTGTGATTAACTTGTGAACAATTTCTCTGTGACAACCAATTTTGTTAATTACACATATGATCCTGACCAATTCTATGAGAGAATGTTGAAAAGTTCTAGAAAGGACGTATTTTCCCCTACCACAACAAAAAAATTTAATGTTTGGTTATTTGGTCAGATTTTGGAAAGTGGCCCAGACTGAGAACTTTTAAACTCAACCTTATACAACAATCCTTACTAATAATAGAAAATGACTAGAAAGCCATGAAAATTCCACTGTTTTCCTATTTGAATATTCTGATTAATCTTAAGTTAATGAGTGAGTAAGCTCATGGCAAGTTTTACGACAATAAACTATTCCTAGAAATTCTCCTATTACATTGTTAGATATTTGAACTTCAACAAAATATTGCAATAACAATTATAAATGTAAATACTGTTCATTATTTTAAGATGTGGGTACAATTTGCCTGTGCATTGTTGCCATATCTGGTCTGGTGCTCCTACTGTACATTTTGCGATTCTTGACAAAATCCAAAGAAGGATCTGCAATATAATCAATCCTGACCAAACATTTTGACTTCAGTCATGACATGACATGGTTTCCCTCTGTCTTTTCTACAAATATTTCCATATCCACTGCTATGACAAGTTATTTTTCCCCTGGTTCCCCAAATACATGAATTTAAACATGCTACTAAATTGGCATATCGGATAGGCATTAAAAATTTAAACCCAATGTCAATCACCATCTTCTGTTTTCTTGAATCCCAATCATCCTTTTTCCTTTCCTCAGTCCCCCTTATATCCACTTTTTTCTTTCACTTTCACTCCCTATAACCCTCTGAATACTAGTGGCATTGTCACCTTGGTTGGGGTGAAATGATTAAAAAAAAAAAAGAAGAAAAAAGACAACTTCCATTTCACTGAAATGGCCTGTTAAACACTTCTATCTTCCCTTCTTTTATTCTTTCTTTCATTCATTTTCTTACTGAAAGCAAGTAGTCTTTTTCCCCTCTTTCCACTTATCAAAATGGAATAGTCCATTATTGATGAGGTATTGACAGGATGTATCAGTCATATGAACAAGCAAAAGGGGGAACAAGAACAATTATAATAGGATAACAATCTGCTTATATGATTGCATTTCTGCTGGCGGAGTTAAAATTCATGAGAACTATATTGTTGTACAACAGCAAAGTAATAATCAAATATCATATTTGACCTCCTAAGATTCAATGAAAACAGATTGTTTCCTTACCTTAAGGGCAGGAATTGTTTGCCAACTAAATTCGTAATGATTGATATGTAATGGACTACCACTTTATATTACAAATGAAGGCACAAGACTGAATCTCTTATGTAACATTAGATTTTATTCAACTCTGGACTTCATCAATAACTGTTGTCTGTGTGTCTCAGAGAGACTACCCATCTCACCTCTGGAGCAGGTGTTTATATGTACTTCCTGTAATGCATTTATTTACCATGCTTGCAGCCCATCTGCAACTGGGTCAATCACGTGGACCTGCACTTAGCAGCCAGAAGTTCGCACCACGTCAACACTGCACCTGGCTTGTCTAAAAGAGGACATTGAATGCAAAGTCTGTTCTGGCATGATCTGGTTTGATATATATGAGAGCTATAATATTGGGGAAAACCAGCACAATCTCTGCTCCCAAAAATTGTGAATATTGAGGACAACACCCAGCAACAACAGTCTGTTTCAGGCTTAAACGCAATCATCATGGCCTGACGATTGCATTTAAGCATGAAACAGACTGTCACCACTGGGTGTTGACCTCAATATCTACTTTTACATTTCTATATGCTTAATCCTTGATATTGAGCACTTTAACCCGTAAATATAGCATACCTTAGATATGGTTTTTTTTTTTTTTTTTTTTTTTTTGTTTAAAAAAAGTGGGTGATGTATTCTATCAAATGCTGTCCAGCCCAACATGACATCTTGATAACTGCTTCAAATCCTGGAACCATCAAAAATTTGTGTTGAAGATTGATTGTCACTTGAGTATTTCTGTTTTCTCTGCAAGTATTATACATTTGCAGCAAATTCATTAAATCAAAAGACTTGGCAATTTTGAATAAAATTCTTCAGTCATTTCTTAATTGTTTGTATCATTTCATATTTCAACATTTCTCTTGCTCATTCTTTTTATTTTCCCTTGCTCAAACTTTCCCCCTTGCAATTTTGTCTGTCTCTGTCTATCCATCTCTCTGTTATCCTGGCTTTAGTTATTTTTCCTATCTTCCATCCTTGCTTCAATTGTTCTCTTTCTTTCTCTGTCTGGACTTAGATGCCCCAATTCACTCTTATTACAAAATCATCTTAAATGCTCTCTTTAACATGTCTGCCTCCTGCTTCCTACACTTGTGAGGAGTGTATTTGGGCTATTTTTCATAATTTGCTGAAAAACAAGCCAATTAGATAAACTGATTTTATTAATTTACATCCTGTTCAGATCAAAAGAATGGTGATTCTTTTTACAAGCAAGGATTTCATATGTAAAACAGAAAACCACAACCTGCAAATTTTATATTCAAATGACAACAATTTTGACAAACATGGCCTTGAGAAACCTTAGAGGTTATAATTAATCTTGAAGGCACTTTTATTTAATCAAGTTTATTTACATTATTTCTGGCAGGTTAGGTTTAAGTCTCCAAGTTCTCTACAGAGAATTGTCTCTTGGGACAATAGCCTAGTGGATTAAAGTGTTGGCTTGTGAGTTCAATCCCTGGACTCAGTAGACACAGTGTGAGCAATAACTGATCAGTACTAAAAATAAAAACTAAACGAGATATCCCTAGTCCTGAACAGCAGAACAAGAACAGTCTACTCCCATAGATTAAATAAAGGGTTCAGTTTGAAATTCCCTGTAGGTTACCCAGATTGAGAAACTCCTGATGAAAGTCAGAGGCCACAATGGCTGAAACATTGAAACAACAAAGATGAAGAAAATAGTCCACATGTAAACAACAACTATTCATTCTAGAAATTTGGATCGAAATGAATCTAGTTTAGTTTCAGCACATCTTTGTACATTTCTTTTTTTTTAATCATTTCAAAATCATTACAAAATCTAAAGATCAAAGTGTAATATCTGTTCTGTATAAATTTAATACATAAATTCTAAATTCAAAAAATGTTGAAATGTTTCTTTTTTTTCTATTTTTTTAAAACAAACCGATTGTTAGCAAGTCTATAAACAAGGCTTTTCTTACCTTGATTTCTATTTTAATAGTATATGATGTCTGAACAAAAGAATAACCTACCTAGGGCAATATTACCTTTAGTCCCTTTCAAATTATTCCCCTTGGGACTTCTCATATCCCTTCTATGTGTGTCTTACCTCCTATCACAATATACATTGCACTTAGTTTCCTTCTGAAAATTCAAGGACTAGGTTCACCTGACAATGACCTCCTAGCCATCACATACAGATCTGCCTGACATGTGAACACATGGTTGACACAGTTGCACTTGGATTGCAAGCAATGGAAAGTCATATTACAGAGAGTTATATAAATGTCAACTCCAGAGATGAGATGGACAGTTTCTGAGATATTGCAAATGAGAATGTAATTCATGTCTCGGATGAGGGACCTGAGATCACACACACACATACAAATTGATCAAGTATTAAAGTGGAATAAAGTGTAAGTATGAAAAATTCAAGCCTCTTATTTTCATTAATTGATGATTACACTTCTACATATTTCTGTAAAGTCTCTAGGGATTACCATCAACCATAATATTTTGCTCAGTAGAAAATATGAAGCATTGTGAATGCAACAATCAAACCATATGCAAGATTACTAAGCAGTGTTTTACTGCAAACTCTACAGAAGAGCATATGTTCACATGTGTGCAAAAAGAATCTTACATCAAGGCTGCACAACTGATCTTGAAAATCTTCAAAATGGCTGCATACAATGCAGACGGAGCTTGTATTATTAGTTATAACTTTTTTGTTTTTAGTCTACACTCAAGTACAAATAAGTCTTTATCTAATGGCAAAAACAATTCAGGAAACTTAAAAAAGAAGTCAGCAAAACTCCTATATATTTGTGACAATGAGCCTAATCCCTCTAATGCTGCAAACTGTAGATAGTATGAAATAATATATGTCAATATAAACTTGTTGCTTCTTCTTCAGGAAGGGGGAACAACAGGAAGGGAGTGACATGTCGTTGTATGTCATCTCACAGATGAGTGTACTTTTGGGTGGAGATACATGCAAAGAGTAATAATGATCTTTGTATTAGTAGACAACCACATATTGAATTCCAGCTACAATTTTTGCTTTTACTCTTTCTATCATAGTGTGTATATGCAAGTATATATGTACACACTATGCTTGCATAGTGTGTACATATATTACTTTTGTTTTGTCTGTATATTTTTAAGTATATGCAGTTGTTCTTGACTATTTTTATTATACTAAGCAAATACCTATTTTACAGAGAAAAGTTGTCATAAAAGTTCTCTTACTTCTAAAATCTCTGTATAAGCAACAGTTTCAGCAAGACTGCAACACTTACCTAACAAGCATGTTGCGGTAAACAATTATGTAGAAGCAAGCTAGTCAGTGGCTTGCATCTGGTGCAAAGAAAAATAAGTTCTCTACCTCAATACATGACACATAGCAGCAGCATTTTGTTCCTTGAGAATGACATGAATCTCCCCTCTCCACTTTAGATTATTCCAAAGGTGTATATTCTGTAACAGTGGCTTTTGTACAGCTTAGTGTGGTTAAAATAAGCTGCTTTCCGGTTTCATCTGACTCAGTCCTAATCTGTCTTGTCTTGAAGTCAGAATGTTATCCAAATTTGCTTTTGTGTATCAACTTCTTGCTATATTACTGTATATATTGCATATATTGTTTGTTTGCTGTATATTATTTTTTGCCCTGTTCTTTACTTTTTTGTTATATATTGCAAACTTTGTTAATTCTGTTTTTTGAGCAGTTCTGCCATTCATTTACATTTGATGATGGCCACTCACTCTATACAAATCAGTGTTTGTTGCTTTGTTACACACAAAATATGTCAAGCTAACTTGAGGAAAAATTCGAACACAGATTCACATTTCTAGAAAATGAATTTCAGGAGCGTATTTGTAGGGGAACATTGTTTAGTAATCTTGTAGAGCATTACAACCTTTTACTGGAACATCCAACAGACAAAAAACTTAACTATTGTTACAAGGGTAATTTTAGAGCAAGTAGATTTCTTTCAATATTTAGGGAATTAAGGATCAATGCTGGACTTTGAAGATAACTTTATTTTCATAAATGCCATATCACTTCAGGATGTTGGTGATCATGGCACTCCAGATTCTTTTCTGTAACAGAGTATCAGGTCAACCTGACAAGAGACCAAGAGTTGGTTGCATATGGAGCACTAAGCACCAGGAGTTACATTCTCTTCCACAATTGGCTGTTGGGAGAGGACATTTATACCCTCATGCAAATTAATTTGATTGGATTTAAATCATGAGTTTCTGTGCCAGTCTATAGTATTTTAATTTGCTCACTGGTAAGGCTTGGGCAGTGTGTTTCTGCATTATTACAATTTTCATACACTTCCTTGGAAAAAAATTTCATCACAGACAATGGCTGTAGGACAACTAATTGACAATCAAGATAATAGTGTCTGAGCATGATGAAAATCTGATGCAATCACAGATGACACAATTTTTAAAGGCCAAACAAATTTCATCATACACCCCCAAAATAGATTCATATTACTGCACACCACTGCAAATGACCTAATCCTAGGAAAAATAGAAAATGTTTACACCCTGTCACTCCAGTGGGTCTAAAACCTAACTGTATGGTGAAAGAAAGGAAACTAAAGCAGTTGTTTCAATTAATTTGTACAAGTGTGTAGAGTATGTGGCACTGACAAAATTTGCATGTGAACAATACTGGACAGGTATTAGCCACTAGTCAGCATAAGTCTGGGACTGAGAGATAGCTATATAACACCAGCTTTTTCTCAGTCAGAAGACAGTGCTCTCAACATGTGGACAGTTGGAGTTTTTATTTACTTAGAAAACCAAACAAGACAAACACTTTTTCTTTTTCTGTGAATTGCCATACATTTGTGGAAAAGATAGTGGAGTGGTTTACCATTGCTTTCTCCACAGTTTAGAATTTAGTTTTCTTTGTTAGACTTGATACCATACAAGGCTAGAGAACACAATCTACCTATTTAATCCATAGACAACATTAGATCATATAATTCAGCCCTTTGCATCCCTGAATTCACATATTGCTGTCCCAGTGGTGGTTATGGTTTCGGAGTACATGATCACATTAAATACTGAAAAACCATCATATGATGGATAACTGCTTCGTACTTAATAAATGTCAAAATCTGAAGATTATTTTCCTGATTTTGAAGGTAAGACTAATAATGAAAACTGAAATTTCTAGGACACATAATGAAGAAAGAGGGCTTGGAGAATTTGATACTGACAGGACATATTGAAGATAGATAAAGGAAAGCATTTAATAACCTACCTAATGAGCCTGTGTGAATGGTTGGCAAAACTGGGATTAAGAGAGATAGCAAAAAGATAAACTTTACTAAGAGCTACAAAGGACAGGAAGTTGTGGAGAGGTATGTGGAGAGGTATGTTGTTCATACGGTACAAGTATTGAAAAAAAAATTAATAATGGAAAAGAATCTTAAACTTTTTTCTACATGTTTCTGGTGTTTGTGTGTGTATATATATACACACACACACACACACACACATATATATAGTGTGTTTGTGTAATAAAGAAAATGGTATGTGAATTTGAGGCAATTCAATTCTAATCTTTTGGATATTTTATTGGAAAAGTACTAATTGATTTCAATAGCCCCAAAAAACATTGGTAATCTTGTTATTCATATTTATGGACATACTGGCAAGAATAAATTTTTTTATGTCACATTCTAAGTGAAAAAAGTTTAACTGAAACTATAAGAACATAGAACAAGGAAGTGACAAGTTAAAATTGATATTCAAGGACTTTTGTTTATCAACTTCTCTATTCATTAGAGTTACTTTAATTTAGGTACCTCCATGAGATCGCTATAAAGAGCATAGCATGATGAAAAAGATGTCAAAATTGATGAAAACAAAATTTTATCCTCTAAATATGTTATTAAGAGGAAAGATCAAAGTATTTTTGGGGTATTTTTTTACATTTTTAATTGATCCGAGCACGTCTGAAATTTTCGTTAAAAATCTTTTTTTTTTTGAGTCAGCAAAATTGACAGATAATCTATTATGGCATCCATTTTTTTCCATTTTACAAAAAAGATGAAAATCTCACTTTGAAATTCTCTTATAAATCAATTATTATTTTTTTCAAAACTTACTTTAAGAAAATCAGAAATTATGTTTATTTAAAATATTTTGAACCAAGGTTGACTTAGCTTCTGCGCCGAAAAGATATAATTTGAAAATAAAACAAAGCAGGTCATAACCTTTCGTGTCACTTGACAGGTGTTGAATGACGTATTGACAGATTACATGATCATAATTTGTTCTACAAAAGGTGAAAAGTGAAGTTATTTAGATTTAAGTGAACAAATTATTTACCTCATTATTTTTAAGGAAAACTTTCAGCGTTCTAATTTTTTTTTTTTATACTTAGCTTTCACCTTTACGTTTATGATGCTTTATGGAAAATATATTATAAAGAAATTAAAATAAAACTGTTAAGAGTGAGATTAAATTTCATAAAGGTATCTAATTAATTTATAGGTACCTTTCTTATGAAATTTTATCAGAAGTGCATAAAATACTATAATCTTATGTACATTTATTACATTTTACTATGTTATTTGTATTTCCATTCATTTTATTAATTTTGATATTTCATTTATGGAAAAATGTCATAACTGAGATTAATATAAAAATAAGATCATATAAATTTCATAAGATGATACTGATACTTGTATGTACCCTTCTCAGTTGAAATTGAAAAATCAAATTAACTTCACCACACGTGTTTCACAAAAGTAAAGGCTTTAACAGCGGAGAACAATGCTTAACTCAAATAGTACAGCTTAATTGTATTCTGGTTCATCTTCCATACTTTATAATTACAGCTTGATTATAAACACAAAATTACATTTCTTAATTACTGCGGATCTTCTGATTAGTCAAAATGATACAATTTACAATGCGCTAAAAAAGATCTATCTCATAAGGGCACTTACGAAAGCTGATGTGGCTTTTAACTAATTTTATAATATTTTAACAACTTAAATGTAAATATCTATTATAATTAAAGAAATAACAAGTAATTGTATTAAAAATTCATTTTTCATCAAAAAAATTTTTTGCTTTCAAAAAATATTGTCCATATTCATAAAAACAACTAAAAGCAAATAAAAGCATTTGAAATTAAATAATATCTTTGTTTTATTGAGTTTTGTATGTTACAATTCAGAGCTGATTTTCAGGTAGGGGGGATCCAATTAAAAACAAAAAAAACATGATTTGCATTCTTCAAAGCCTTGTGCTTTTAACTATTGTAATCACTAAACCTGATGCGATCGAATTTCTAGCATTTTCATAAAATTAGATATGTGGGTTGGGTAATAAATATTAAAAAAAAAAATATTTCTGCCATGACTTTAATAAAAAAAACACAATAATTTTGATCTGTGAATAGTTTCTGAGAGTTTCACTAACATCCGACAATTATTTTTATTTTTGCAAGATTTTCCAAATTAATGTGTGTCATACAAAAAAAACATGCTAAAAATTGTATATGTTATTTTACTAGTTCTGATGATACAAAGAGAAAGTTTTTTCAATCAAAATTTATAATGTTCTAAAAAGAAGGAAAAATTTTTTTAAATAAAAAAAACTTTGGTCTTTCTTCTTAATAATAACATAAGCATTTAGATAATAACATTTTGTTTTCATCAAGTTTGGCATCTTTTTCATCATGCTATGCTCCTTTTTTAGCAATCTCATGGAGGTACCTACTTTAATTCATATGTTCAAATCAGGCACTGTTACTTTTTTAATAAAGTATTTCAGATCTTTAACTTTTAACATCTATTTCCAAAATGAAAGCATTTCCATTGTCTTTTTCTCCCCTTTTGGAGTGCTTTTCAATTTTTCTTTCTGTTTTTTCTTTTTTTTCTTTTTTTTTGCCTTTCTTTCTCTTCTATTTTTTTTACACCTTTTGTTTCTTTCTCTTCTATTTTTTTTATACCTTTTGTTTCTTTCTCTTCTATTTTTTTTATACCTTTTTGTTTCTTTCTCTCTTTTTTTGTTCAACTTTTGTCTTTTTTTTATAATTAGGACTATCAGAAGAAAAAAATTGAAGAATAATCTTTGTCATTTACTGACTTAAATTCAAGGGGGAATAACAGAAAAAAACTTCCTTCTTTTTTTTTCTTAGATGCTAAATTTTTCCAGCAGATTAATGGTGCCAGTAGCACTTGTAGCAGCAGAATAAAATTGGTTCATTACTTTGCATACATCAAATATGAATTTTTTTGTTGTTGTTATTTCATTCTTTTTTTAATCCTTAAAATTATTGAACAAAAAGAATTCTAAAGAACAATGTCTCAAGAGGGAATAGATTTCTATTCCAAACTTTGGCACTGCTTGTAATTTCTGAGTTGGCAGATCTCATTACAATAAAGGCTTGATTTCCATTTCTTTTTTATTTCTGATTCTTATTTCATCAATTACTGCAATATTTGAAGACATGAATTTTGTCTTTCAGCATTCTGTATCTGGCGCCATCTGAATTCATGGACCATAGAGCATCATTTTGGTTGGCTTCAAAAGAAAATTACCACAAAGCTTTTCTTTATTTTGCATTGTCTTTACTAGTGGTCCTGTTAGGATTTATTATAGGCAGATATAATCTTAACAGCATAAAATATGTATATGACACTGGGATGGTGGATTCAGAAGGAAAACTACAGAAACTCCAAGACAAGGTAACAAAGGAAAGTAGGAAGAAAGGACTAACTATGAACTGTAAGACAATGTATGGCCATCAGACCTTTGAATTACATATATTGGAATCAAGGAGGTACAGAAATTTAACTCTTTTGGTAAGTGTAATAACATAGAATGGAAAATATAACAGCAATTCAAAGGCACATTGGAATAATGAAAAATGCTTTCCAGAAGCTAAGAGATAGGAAAATTTCATTAGAAACTTAAAGAAAAAAATTCTGAACTCATATTTTGTATTTGTCTTTCTATATGTCCGCAAATAGGGGACAATTTCCTTATAGAGAAAGAAGACTCTAATGGGCAGATGTTGTTCTACAGGCACATGCTGTGAATATGAAAGCAACATGGTTTTAAAGAAAATTTGAACTAAAAGGACACAGATTTTTAAAAGATTTTTGGACATATTATAAGGAGAAAGGTTATTGAGGATTTGACACTCACTGGGCATAAAGAGAGGAAAGAGAAACATCAGGTAATCTACCTAATGAGTTTGTGTGAATGTATAAAAGACCAAAGACAGGAATGGTAAAGTCAAATATTGCTTAGAGCTACAAGGGAGAGGATGTTGTGGAGAACCTTAATCAGCAATGTAGCACATAAAAAATAAAATAATAGTTCAACTCCTTAACTAAATCTATTAACTCAGATCTATACATTTTTTATAATCATTATTATTACTATTATCTCGGAGGGGCTTAAGGCCATATCACGTTGAAACACTAATTTGAATAACTAAAGTTAAGCAACATCGAGCCTGGTCAGTACCTAGATGGGTGACCACTTGGGAATACCAGATCCTGTAAGCTTGGATGTGTGGGTGGTGTAATGGATGATGGCTTGGAATTGGAAGTCGGTGAGCCAAGTTCCAATTCCAGCTGTGTTCATTATATTCAGTTATACACAAATACTCTTGGGATAGGTATGGATCCACCTCTTCTCCCCCAGCTATGGGTTAATTAGCATTATTCGTATCAGTAAATCATTATCTCAAGTTCTTACAATCTAACATATTTTCTGGCTTTTCATAATCTGTAAAAAACAATTCATCAATCATTTTATCTTGAATCTAAATATTTCCTCAATTGTTCTAAGATGAACTCAAGTGATCAATAGTTTTCTATCATTCGTGTTTTTTCCAATGAAAGCTTAAATTATTTGAACATTATGAATATTGGTAACTTTGACTAAAAGCTATGTTGGTGCTACACAATCTTACAGAAATTCATCTTGACTGTAAATTTGGAAATCTCAACTGGAATAGGATATAAATAGAAGACATTATCAAATCATATTCAATTGAAATTGAACTGTTTAGCGTAGAGTGTTTTGTGAAATGTTGAGATAAAACATTTTACATATTTGGATTTTTACTTGTATATTGTACTTTTAGCCTCCTCTTAAAGTTTGCAAACTTAATTCTAACTGTTAGACTGAGAAAGGGTGTAAGCATCAACTTGAACAAGGGTCATTTGTTTAATAAAGGATTATGTGGCAACACAATTGTTTCCTATAACCTCCATTTTGTTTCCATCTAAAAACCCTAGCATTATTTGATGGTTTTTAGAGAACAAGATCCATCCTTCAAATCTACCACTCGTCTTAGCATTGAATACTGTTGCCATATATGGTCTGGTGCCCCTGCTGTTCATCTCAAGGTTCTTGACAAAATCCAGAGACAGATATGCAATGTAATAGGTCCTGATCTGGCATCTCGTCTAATCACTTTTTCACAGATGTAATGTGGCTTCCCTCTATCTTTTCTATAAATATTTTCATGGCAACTGCACATGTTTGTACTTTGTATGTCCATTCCACAAAGTTTTTCCTTGCAGAGTGACCACAGATTCTCAATTGGATTTAAATCAGTTTCTGAGCCAGTTGATAGTACTTTGATTTTCTCACTGGTATGGCTCACCATTGTGTTCGTGTAGCATTACAATTTTCGTACGTTTCTTTGGAGTAACGTCCATTGCAGACGATGCCCATGGGATAACTAATCGACAATCGAGACTATAGTGTATGGGCATGATGAAAATCTGATGCAGTCATGGATGATGCAATATTTTTCAAGGCCAAATAAATTTCATCATACACTCTGAAAGTGGATTCATATTACTGCACACCACTGCAAATGACCTAATCCTAGGAAAAAATAGGAATTGTTTACACCCTGTCACTTCAGTGGATTTAAAGCTGACCGTATGGTGAAAGAAAGGAAACTAAAGTGGCTGTTTCAATTAATTTGCACAAGGGTGTAGTTATGGATTAAAACATCTTACCATACATGTATTTAAGTTTTAAAAATCTGTCAACATTTTCTATTGCTAATAAATTTGTAAAACTCCACTATAAAAAGTATTCATGAAAATGTATATGTATTAATATGGAAAAGAATGAAGCTTTTTAATAATATATGCATGTTATCTATAATGCACCTTTTGAGTCAGACAATCTTGGAAAGGGTGGGGATGACATTGTGTGATATGGTTAAAAGGGTGCATGGGACAAAAAATGTTGAAAACCACTGCTTTAGAGCTTATGTCTTTCCCAGATTCAAATGCAGATTTGATTTCCTTTCCTGCATTAGAAACATTTTATCTGATCCAGTATTTGATCAATATTGAACCAGAACTCTCTCAGCTATAATTATAGATTGGCAATTCACACAAATCTTTCTTACCCATTCATCTTTTCGTCAGTCACCATCCTCCAACTAAACTCACCCCAAACCAGATAAGAACTCTGTGGCATTCAGTACTGTTTTTACTGTAATCTGAAAGGGGAAAAATTTCTCTTTTGAATTGTAGTTTTATCTTTCAATTTTTCCCAGTGGTTGCTCATCAACTGATAAAATGTCAAACCCTTTATCCAATTTGTGAGCTATACCATTTCTATTTGTGAGATATATATCACTTTAAATGTTTATTTTAGTGGATGCCCATATTTGAGTAGATGCTCTGGTTATTTTAAACAGTCATTTTTATTTACTGGCCTGAATATTCAAGAAATCTTATTGAAGAAAAATGCACTCTTTTGCAGGATTTGAACCTGCACCCCACTTGTCAGGAAAAACTTTCAATTCCTGAAATTTCATAACTGCATATATATATATATATATATATATATAGGCGTGTGGCTGAGCAGTTAGAACATTTGCTTTCTAACCATGATACCCAGGTTCGAATCTTACCATGGTTGATTTGTTTGGAAGGAGATTTCCTGATGTTATCAGTCTGGAGTGGTGGCAAACCCAGCATGTGGCACCTTTGGAAAGTACCTGAAAACCATAGCATGGGTTGACCCAAGTCTTGTGAGTGAAATTGGGTAGACAGAACACTTGGGGGCTGCTAGGGATTGGCTACCTACCCTAATAGACAGGTATCCTTTAATATGAGTGGCCAGCTATTTTATATATATATATATATATATATATATATGAAAAATTTCTCAGTTAACCTGTAGAAAAAACTATTTATAAATGTAAAAGACAATAGGAAAACTGTTAGTTGCCGACGCATTTCGTCTGATGTGGACTTTTTCATGGCGAAATGAATTTATTAAACAAAGTAACTAATAACAAAACAAAATGTCCTTAGCAACTGAAAGAATTTAGAGAATGCTATTTTCATACTGTTAACTGAAATTACGTCAATTACTGTCACATGTGGGCATAGATTAATATTTGGGTAATATATTGGAGAAACAAGTAGAAATTTAAAAAAACGCATTTATTAGCACAAAAGAGACCTCACAAAAAACAACTTAGCTAATGCACTAGTCATACATAGAAATAAATTCAACCACAATTTTGATTTTAAAAATGCTACACCATTGAATATTGCCCAAATATTAATCTACGCCCAGGCTTTTTCCCTATTTCTCCTTTCTTAACAGAATTACTACTCGCCCAAACAAATGTACAGAACAGTATCAAGAAATCAAAAGAAAATTGTTGAATCCGTCAACACAGCAATAAAAACAATATCTCCACATGTGACAGTAAATGACATAATTTCAGTTAACAGTACTAAAATAGCATTCCCTAAATTCTTTCAGTTGTTAAGGACATTTTGTTTTGTTATTATTAATTACTTTGTTTAATAAATTCATTTTGTTTCACCTTGAAAAAGTCCACATCGGACAAAACTATTACAGTTTTTCTATAGTCTTATATATATATTGCAAGGAAAAGATATTTGTTTCTTATAGGCATTGTGAAATATGAAAATAAAAAATAGAAATGAAAACACTTACAAGACAGACCAACCAGTTTCGTTCCCAAGCTCATCAGGTTCAACTGGTAACAGATTAATAATTTATTGCAAAGATACATTTACTCCTACAAACACCCTACATACAATTAAAACATTAAAAATTGAAATGATTAATGGTATGAGGGAAGACCAAAATCAAAATAATGTGAATTTGCGCAGCGAAAAGAAGGGGGGAAAAAAAGGAGGGGGAATGTATGATTCACAGATACTAGTCTAATAACATGAAGTCCAAGGGGACAGTCATTTTGCTTACAAAGAGACAGCTCCCTGGACCAGATATACAGGGACTCCAGTGCCCACAAATGAAAAGGAGAGTGCGAACTAGGCAGAACAGAGAACCAGTTCGGACTGAAATTCATTGCACAATCCCTGCAATTTATAAGATGTTCAGTGATAGCTGACCCGGAAGTATTGATCAGCTGGCTCTTACGTGCATCTGGATTAAGAACACGTAATGGGACATGCTGCCCAATCCTACAATCCAAGTGCTGGGATGTCCTTCCTATGTATTTGCTACCACAACCACCATTGAATGAATAACTCACTGAAGAAACATGATGGGGAGAAAGAGGATCCTTACGCATAGAGGAAAAGGCAGAACGAGTCGCTAAATGAATCCTTAGTTGAGCAGAAAAATAGCACAGTTGAACAGCAGATAAGAACCGCTTAGTCATAAGCATGCCCCACATACCAATAAAAGGAAGCCACAGATAAATAGGACATTTCTGAACAAAGTATTGTTTATCCTTTTGAAAACTAATAATCTTATCACGCATGACACTATCAAGAGTATCACTAGGATAACCATTTTTTAAAAGAGTGCAGTGGATAAAATCCAATTCATCATCCAAATATTGTTCACTACAAATCCACAAGGCCCTGTGAGTTAAGGTCTTGAGATTAATTTTAAGCTTTTTGGGACAAAATGAGTCCCAATGCGCATACAAACCAGAAAACGTTGGTTTGCGAAACACCAAAATAAGAAATTGAGAAGGCGTCTGATGTACAAGGACATCAAGAAAGGAGAGACAAGAATTAGACTCCTTTTCGATGGTAAATTTCAAATATGGATGAAGTTGGTTCATGACTGAGAGAAAGGAATCGGCTTCCACTTCACTATTGAAAAGACAAAATGTATCGTCCACATACCGACGCTACATAGATGGTGCTTTGTCATAAGTGAAGAGGGACGATTCATAAAAGCCCACAAAAATGTTGGCCAAAGCAGGACCCAATGGGAAGCCCATGGCAACCCTATCAATCTGTCTGTACATAAAATTATTAAAGCTGAACTCAACTGACATAGTAGCGAATTACATAAGCTCAACAAACACATTTTATTCAATCAAATCGCCATTGGCTTCAACCACAGCCTCCAGACGATAATAATAATCAAGGTGGTTGTGGTTTTGGGAGTTAGGTGGCCAGATGTAAGGTGTGATGTGATTGCAAAAATTGTTTGACAGCCATGAATGGGTTCTCCTGCTTGTGTGGTATGGTGCAAAGTCCTGTTGCAAGACATAAGGTCTTCCAGTAGCCATCCTCTTGACCCAGGGCAGTTGATGTAGTCCTCTGTGTTGAGTCTGAGGCCCTCATTAACAAATTTGGGAGTTTTTTTTCTCATCAGAATGATAAGAGTGAACTCTCTGAGCTGCTGTACCTGTCACCATTAAACTCATCCAACTCTTTCTGAATCCTCTGCACTGTCTGCAGATTGAGATGCAAACACTCTGAAATGTTCCTATTGGAGCTTCCAGTGTGAATGCCGAACAGTACAGCTGTTTCCAAATTTCTGGCAGATGGCACAGTGAATTACGTCATGATGCTCTTTTTCTCAGAGATGTTGCCCAACTGGCCCTACTATATTGTGCAGTCAACAAAAACAAACAAATCACATGTGAATAATTAAAAGTATAAAATGGTGATAATCTACCCATCACACCCTGTATAATATTGTTACTTCAAATGTTATTCTTAGTGGATGCATCATATTTGAAATTTTTATTTTATTTTAAACATGTATTCCATCGTTCTTTGCATTGGTCCTGTGCACTCCAAAAACTTTGTTTTCTTTAAGTACAGGCCATTAGACATAATACACACTTTAAAATAAAATAAGAATGGGGGGTCTATTTCAAACATGGATATTCACTAAAAATATTTGAAGCAATAAAAATGTCAGGTTAAAAATAAATCTAATATTTTAGTTAGAAATATACAACAGAATTATGCTTTGTTTATATAATAGGCATTTTTGCTCTTTAGTATCAGGTTTGATTGTTTCCATGGAAAATAAATGCAATAATGTGGAAAAATGCAAAATATATAACAAATATGACAAATATTCCTTATTACTTTAAATTAGGTACCTCCACAAAAAAAACAAAACCAGAAAAAGTACCTATGGTTTAAAATGAATTTTTTAAAATGAAAAATATTTCTAGAAGATTTTTTTAGTTTTAATTTCAAGCTAATAGATTAACTTTAATATTTCTAATAAGCAAAATACTTTGTAGTATTTCGAAAACTAATTTAAATTGACTGGAAAGAGTTTTTTTTTTCTTGCTAAACTAGCTGATCAGTGCCATTTTTAGTTGTATTTCACTGCAATGTAATTTTTTTTTATTAAAAAAACCTTCCAAAAAATATACTTTTCTGAAACTTTATTTGAGGAATATTAGCTGATTTAAAGTATAATTAATCTGATTTGAAACAAATATTATTTACTTTACATTTAAAATATTGCAGAAATACATTTTCAAACTGACTGTAGTCATATTTTTACCGACAGTAACTGTTAATGTTTTTGACATGAAGACAGGTGTAATGTTGATCTACTTAAATTTTATCTGTAAAACATAATTGAAGAACTGGATGTGAGAGCCTTTTTTATTTAATTTTTAAGTACTCAGTAATCTTTAAAAAAATATTCTGATTTTAGAAATTTTAGCTTTAAATTTACTATAGTCATTGCTCTTATTTTCTCAAAATGTTGTGTGTGTTCACCCATACTTACAAAAATCAGCACATTCATACACTAATAAAAAGAATTCAAAATTATTTTTAAAATATTGGTATTTAATGATTTTTACGCTTTTCAATTCATGATTAGTAAATATAGTTTTCACTTAATAATATCATCTGAAAGGTTGAAAATAATACAAAATTTTAAGATTTAAAACTTGATAAATTTATTTAATTAAAATTTTTGAAAAATGAAAAAGCTCCATGTGAATATTCATTATTCACTGAAAAAAATTTTTTCTTAAGACAATAGAGTCCTTAATATATCTTATTTATAAAAACAATTAAAAGCTTTTCTAATTAAATAATGTTATATTTTTATTGCATTTTTTATTTTCTGATTCAGAACAGATTTTGGTAAATGGTGTTTCTTTTTGACAAAAACAAACTGATGATTTAAATTCTCTAATGAGTCCTGCTTTTAACTAATATAAATACAAGACCCTGGAATTTTAATTTCTTGAAATTTCATGAAATTAGGCAGAGATAACAGATGTTAAAAAAAAAATTTTTTAACAAGATTTTATAAAACAAGACATATTTAAAAAATGGCATTTAATTCATTAAAATCTAACAATTATTTGTTTTTTGTAATAATTTCCAAAATGTGTTTTTTACTGTAAAAAGATGCTAAATTTCCCATACTAATCTTTGGCCCACCACTGACAAGATTTTTAACCAAAATTTTGAACATGCTAGAAAGAATTAAAAATTTAATAAAATAATAAACAAATACTTTGGTCTTTCCTCTTAATAATAACAAACAATTTGAGGATAAAACATTGTTTTTACCAAGTTAAGGACATTTTTCATCATGCTATGCATTTTAGAAAATTTTGGGAGGTATCTACTTTAAATGTCATGTTTTATTGGATTTGAGTAGATGCCAATTTTTTTTTTTTTTCTTAAGTGTGTATTTCATCTACTGGCCTGTGCATTTAATAATCATAATAAAGAAAATGTCCCCTTTGACAGCATTCTCCCTTGTAGAGGAAACCCTGGCTAAAATCCTGCCAAACAGTGCATTTCCTTTATTCTAGATTAAAAAACTGTGTCTACTTAAACATGTATATCCATTAAAATGTAATCTTTAATAATGTTGGATTACAAATAAAATCCATTAACTCCTTAGAAAATTAACAGCATATATTACCATGACTTTATGCAAATTCTATCAAAGTTAATCAGAACTAAATTCATTGCCTTTTCATTCACTTTAAATTTAGCTACAAATAGCCTCAAAGGCTTCCTAGGTATTTATAAGTCTATACTTAGCTGTTCTGGTATCAACACTCAGTGATCTATTGAAAAATCAATGATAACTAAACACACTGCCACTATATGGAAGTCATGTTCCTCAGGTTCTATGGTTAGCAAGTTTGTCTTGCTAGATCAATTACAATTCAGTAGTGAGTTCGATGTTTCATCCTCACTGGGTGTTCCATACTTTTGGCTTTGTGCCACATCTAAGCTACACTTAGAAAATCATTTTAGGGCACCTCAACATGGGGTAATGGTTAGTAAGCTTGTCTCACTAGAACAATTACAATTGAGTAGTGAGTTCAATCCTCTCTGAGTGCTCCATACTTTTAGCTTTGTGCCACATCTTAGCCACACTTATAAATTGCCGGTAAGTATCATAAGATTTTAACAAATAGTAAATACGCGAACAGCATAATGCTTTCTAAGTATATCTGGGAAATTAAAAACAAAATGTAGATCACACCAAAAATACCGTGGAAAATAAAGAAAAGAAAATCAGCCTACAACAATCAATCCAAAACCTGCAAATTTTGCTTGGAGGAAATTATTACATTCCCAGACCAAAACAAACTATTAAATAAACAATCTGAACTAATTTTCACTATGGAAACATGAAAACAAGTTTTTACTACATTGCTTAAAAATCAAAAACTGAAAAGAATAAATACAAATAAACAAAATAAAAATAAAAAACATGTAAAATAAATTAACCCAATCAAATAATAAACAAATTAACAAACCACTCCCGCCTCCTGTTAGAATAGATGAAAAAGAATAAATGGAAAATAAATATGAAAATATACAAGTAAAAATAATCAATCCAAACAAATTAAGTAAATAATAAACAAATTAACAAACCACTCCCGCCAAAATAACTGTTAGAATAGACTACAACAATCACTCCAAAAAAATAGCTATTAAATAAACAATAAAAACAGATCTTAAAAAAAATTTCTTATTACATTACTAAAATATTGAAAACTGAAAAGAATAGATAAAAATATATAAAATAAAAATAAATAAAAAAAACAAGTAAATTATTCCAAATAAATAAGCAAATTAACAAACCACTCCCACCAAAATAACCATTAGAATAAATAAAAATAAAAAGTAAATAATCAAAAACAAGTAAAAAAAACTCAATTCAAATAAATGAATAAATAAAATAATAAATTAACAAACAACTTTCACCAATGTAAAAGAACAAACAATCCAATAATTGAATGAAAAATAGTTTTAATTACCTTCCCAGACCAATAACAAACAAATAAATAATCAAAACATATTTTTAAAAGATTTTTTCCCTTGTTACTAAAACATTCAAAACCAAAAAGTATAAATAAATATATAAAATAAAATATAAGAAAAAGCAAGCGAAAACAATTAATCCAAATATTTAAATAATTAAATAAATAAACCACTCCTGCCAAAATAACTGTTGGAATGGACTACTGACAATGCACCACTGACCCATATACGTAGTCGAGAAAAAACCAACACATGTGGCTTGATGATTGTGTCTAGCATGAAACAGTCTGTCATCTCTGAGTGTTGATTTCAAGGTTCACTTTTATATTTACATACACTCTCTCTGATATTGAGCACTTTATTCCATAGATATAGCACACCTTAAAACTATATTTCTTTATATATATGTGTGTGTGTGTGTGTGTATATATATATATATATATATATATATATAATGTGACGAAAGACATAACTTACCTCAGAATTTGAAACAAGCGCGAACGTGTCTTGCCTGCAAAATGATGACAGAAAGAAATATGGCCGCTATTGAAGACGCAATCTTGCGCGCCGATCTTGCCCAAAACTAGACGATATTTGCACACATGCAAATTTCGGCCATATTAGAAAAGCATAAAAAGCTGGGTGCCAGGAGCACGAGGAGAAATCGGGAGTCATTTGATGGACTGCATGCAATAGAGCTGAATGTACGAATTGACAGACGAACAAAGAGGAAGTAGGCATGGCTGAGTTTGGTGTCTGTTTCACAACTGCCCAGTTTAACGGCTGAGAATATCATGCAGTCCATTTTCTTGAGGTGACCAAAGCAAAAAAAAAACAGCTGGCCTGCCGGCGAGTACTATACTTTTGACCTCCCCCTTCATCACCATTGTTTTTTTTGTTTTTTTCTACTAGCTATTTCAGCAGTTATGGTGAAGGTTCGCATAAGCAGCGACGTTATAAAACCATTTTCCGGCCAGGGCAATGTGGTGGCATAACTAAAAAATGTCAGGCTTGTGACAAGACATCAGCAGGTGGACAATGTGGCTAGCCTGCTGCCATTGTACCTGGAGGAGGATGCACTAACACTCTACATGGAAATGGAGGAGAAAGATCAGAGAGATGTTGATCAGATTGAAACCAGGCTGAAGGAAGCGTTTACAGATGACGCGTTTTCAGCATACAGAAAACTGACCATGGTCAGGTGGACTGGCGAACGTGTGGACGTCTACACGAACAAAATCAGGCAGCTTGTTGGATTGGCCAGATTCGAGGAAGCTGAGATGGAAAGGCTCACCAAACTAGCCTTCATCATGGGGTTCCCTGATACGATCTCCATTGAATTCCGACAGGCACCTATTGTTGAAGCTCTGACTGTGGGGGAGTTATTAGCAAGAGCGATAGTGCTGACAACAACTGGAGATGTAAGCCAGGATGTAGTTGTGGCTGTGGGCCCACCCCATAGTGACAACGCATCTCCCACCAAGAGTGGCCCAATCACCAGTGTGACTTGTTTCAGGTGCAGCAGCAAAGGACTGCCGGAAACACAGAACACGCTGCTATCGATGCGGGGAGGTTGGACACTGGGCTCGAGACTGTTCGGGAAATGCTACAAGGCATCAGCACCAGCCTTTTCCCCAACCAAGATGTAAATACGGCGCTCTCGGTGGCAAACATCCTTGTTGACGGAACTTGGTGTTCAGCACTGATTGACACTGGCTGTTCATACACGATTGTGGACGCAGACCAAATCATGTCCATCCACAGGAACGGTGGTCACCCAGGAGTGCAGCACACTACCTACTTCACCAGGAGAGTTGCCCGTCAGCCACAAATGTAGCCGTTAGATCAGCTATACGGACATGTGAAGAATGCCGGTCTATAGACCCCGCACCAACTCACTGGGAAAAAGGAAAGCTTGAGGTGAGCAGGAACTGGCAGAGATTGGGGATGGATATCACCCACTATGGAGCCCATCATTTCTTAATGCTGACGGACTGCGGCCTGTCGCGTTTTTCAATCTGGAAGCAATTGGCGAGACAGGACTTGGCGGCCGTGATTCGCCAGCTGAAAGCAGTGTTCTTCAAGTGAGGCCCACTCCATGAGCTCTTCAACTTGCAGTTCCGTTGTGCATATGCCCCAGCCAGGAATGGGATAGCAGAGTGATGCCACCACACAGTAAAACAAGTCGCGGTCAGGATGCGCTGTTCCATCCAGGAAGTTGTCTACTGGTACAATGTCAAACCAAAAAAAATACATCACCCCAAACTGTGCCTGCCAACAGGATCCACCAATACAAACTGAGGGGTTGACGCCCCAACGATGTCTTCAGATCCCGGGCGTGTGGGTCAAGGCGCCAATGAGTCAGTGCACCACCATGTTTAACGGGTTGGGTGATGAAAATGATCAGCCCGCAGTCATTTCTGGTGGACAGAATACCCTGCCACATTAAGGATCTGTGGCTGCACCATGGTTTCAGTGCATCTGAGGATGATTCCGATGACACATCTGAGAGCGGAGCAGAAAGTTTGCTGCTGTACAAGGAAAGTGCAGAGTGCGTCAATCCACCCAAAGAGGGAGTAGAAGCGGAGCCCCCCGCCGACAATCCACCTGAAGAGGGAGCAAGAGCAAAGCCCCCCCTCCCCTTTTGTGAAGAAGCACCTGTCGAAAACAACTGTAGCCAGGCTGCCACCTTTGTGATCATGATATCAGGGAGAGGTGCGACGAAAGTCATGACTTACCTCAGAAATCGAAATGAGAGCAGATGTGTCTTGCTGTAAAGTGATGACAGAAAGAAATATCGCCACTATTGAAGATGCAATTTATGCACGCCGATCTCGTCCAAAACGTGACAATATTTGCACACATGCAAATTTCGGCCGTATTAGAACAGCATAAAAAGCTGGGTGCCAGGAGCACAAGGAGAAATCGGGAGTTATTCGATGGACTGCATGCAATAGAGCTGGACATACGAATTGACAGACGAACAAAAAGGAAGTAGGCATGGCTGAGTTTGGTGTCTGTTTCACAACTGCCCAGTGTAATGGCTGAGAAAGAGTCATGCAATCCATTTCCTTGAGGTGACTGAAGTAGAAGAAAATAAACAGCTGGCTTGCCTGCAAGTACTGCACTTTTGACATCCCCTGCTTCATCACCATTGTTTTTGGTTTTTTTTCTACAATATAGCATATATTTTGACGGCATGTTTTCATTAAGAGATGTTTCTGTTGCTAATTCTTTCACATTCTTTAATCCCTTGTGTCTTAGTGGCTTTACTACCTTGCATGGGGTAATATCGATTTAAAAATATATATATATATATATATATATATATATATATATATATATATACACACACACACACACACGATAACTGACTGAGACTGCCTTCTACATTTTTGGTTTTCTTTTAGTTTTGCTTTTTGCTTTTTCTTTCCAAGGAACCTGTGTTTAAAATGTAAGAAATCTGTAGTATGGAAAGACTTTAAGTGTTAAATAATAGTTTAGCAGATTATTATTTTTAGGGAGAATGGTATCACTGCTCAGACTTTCTGAGGTTGACCTTTGAGGTCAGATGGAAGACAAAATAAGGAAATTGATTTTGATTGGCTGAACAAGTGTGGGAAAGAAGATGGATAGAGAGGATTTTTTCAGTGAGTTGTTTCTGAACCATCAAGCAATGTAGACATGGTCTCTTTCATGCCTGAAATGGCTCCACAGTGAGGGATAGTGACCCCCACTCAATAGTTAGAAAATGTAAATGTCGATGTGATTAATAAGTAAATTCCCTGTGTTGAAGTTTTTTTTTTATCTCTGGACTCAGAACAACTAGTGATCACCAGCTGTGAGAGAAGAATGCAAATTTATTATCAAACTGATGTCATCGCCCCAAGACCACCCCCAAGGGGCTATACAACATAAGGTGACAAGATTTTGTATAGAATAAAACAAAAAATATCAAACTGTTCAAGTACAAGGGTGTCACTACAAATAACTAATAACAGTGACTATTCATTTGCTTCTTTTTTGTTGTTACCTGTACTAACCAAAGCCAGTATAAAGTAAACAAATTTCAGGTAAATAGACTGGACTTTAGGCACCATTGAAGTCTGGCAACAGCTGCTCAATAGCCAAATACCACTATAACAAAGCCTCATGCTGTTAAGCTAATCACTCTTTACACTTGACATGATATGTGCACAATGTCATCTATTTGTCTCCACTTGTCTACTTAAGCAGAAATCCGTTAATGTTATTTTCTGCTATGAGTGTAAATGACAGTCATATACCCAACCACACTGTGCACTTGCATACATGTATGTTTATAAGTTTCTTGCTTTGCTGAATAATGCTTGCTTACTGAACAAAGCCACATATGGAACTAGTTTAATCAATAACCATTAGAGTGAACATTTCCTTTTAATGAATGATTTCTTCAAATATTAAATCAACCACAGTCAATTATTAGTTCTGTTTATTTATTAATGATATATTGGTTGTTTGTAACCAATAGTACATTTATTACAGACTTAACATTCACACTTACATTTAGTCAATTTTGTAAGGTAATAAAGCTACTATGATGCAAAGGGTTACTGAGAGTAAAAGAAAATGAGAAAACATTAGTGAGGAGAAAGGACAATAAAAGAACAGGTTTCAGAAGGACAGATAATGAAAATGTTGCATTTAAATTTTTGAAGATTGTAAGTGTCAGGGAAGCAGTTTCACAGTCAAGAATTGTGAGAGAAGAAGTTATTAGAATAGGACTTAAGGTTACATTTAGCATTATGCTTAAATTCATGAAGTCAAGTTACCAAAGAGGACAGCTCAACAGAATAATGACCATGAAAATATAGAAGAGTCACAGGGAAGCCCCATTACAGCGATGGGGAAAGTGATTGAAGCCAAGATGCCAGGTTAGCACTGATAGCATTACAGATTGTGTTTAATGTGTTATCTTATGGAAGTGCATGTAGCAGGGTGGTTATTAGTGCAGAAAGTAGGATCAGTGAGTCTGGTTCAAACTCTAACCAAGGGAATTGCATCTGCTTCTGTACAAATACCCTTGGAAAGGTATGAATCCATCTCTTCTTGGTACCAACTGTGGATTAAATAGCAGGGTAGATTAGCCTTAGATGGCAGCCAGTCTAAGAGAATGAAAATTCAGAATCCAAAAAGTTACAGAAATCACAGTAGCAGTTCCTCATACAGGCTGGTGGTGGGTTCTGCTCTCCAGGGGAGCCTGCAAGATTTATGTACATACAATCTCTATTATTTAACTTGTTTGTATGTATGTATTTTATGCTTTTC
This sequence comes from Acanthosepion esculentum, assembly GCA_964036315.1. Taxonomy (NCBI): domain Eukaryota; kingdom Metazoa; phylum Mollusca; class Cephalopoda; order Sepiida; family Sepiidae; genus Acanthosepion; species Acanthosepion esculentum. Next base: position 475,217 of record OZ038480.1, on the reverse strand, counting down.
TCTCTAGGACCAATCTGTAGTAACTGTCCAATCTCCCTTGACTTTTGTGAATTGGAATCAGTTCTGCTTTCTGACAAAGAAATTTAAACATGCACACATGTGTGCATGTTCATGTTGTCTGAAGGTCGTGTGAGCATGAAACTCTGGTTATGACTAGGGACATTCTTTCATAGGAATTAAAGTTTTCAAGCATTTGTGCTCTGTCTAGGTAATCTAGGCATTGAGCACTTTACTGAGTCGGTAGGTGTTTGTCTTGTTCCATCAATGGTTTTGTTTTTTCCTTAATATATATATATATATATATATATATATATATATATATATATATATTAATAGATTTAAAATATGGTTTTACCGCTACACAGTGATAACCATGTTTCAGAAATGGAAGCTAAAGCCCCTGAATTTAATTTTGTTATTAAACCAAAGACATTAGTTCCATTTCCTCATCAAGCGAATTTTGGAGTAACTTACTTTTTAAAATTTACGGTTGTTAACGGCACAGGAAAGATTCATAGTTTGAGGGTTTCCAAGGTTACCGATAAATCCATTCATCTAGACAAAGGGTGGTAGAGGGTTCAATTTTTAATTTTCGTTGTATCAGTTACAACGAAAATTAAAAATTGAACCCTCTACCACCCCTTGTCTAGATGAATGGATTTATCGGTAACCTTGGAAACCCTCAAACTATGAATCTTTCCTGTGCCGTTAACAACCGTAAATTTTAAAAAGTAAGTTACTCCAAAATTCGCTTGATGAGGAAATGGAACTAATGTCTTTGGTTTAATAACAAAATTAAATTCAGGGGCTTTAGCTTCCATTTCTGAAACATGGTTATCACTGTGTAGCGGTAAAACCATATTTTAAATCTATTAATTTATAATATTAATGCTCTGTAAATTTTAATTTACATAGAGCACTATTGTGTAAAAATAAAAATATCTATAAGAACACCGGATTTTATATCTTACTGTTCTTTCCTTTTTATTTATATATACATATATATATATATATATGCACACATACACTATTAATAATAAATATACATTTTTGTTCTCAATATTTGGTATAACTATGAGTTTCATGCACACAGCAATCTTCAGGTTATCTCTGTTATTTTACATCAAGCGCACTTTTATTGCCCACTAGCGCACTCACTGGTGTGCAATAAGAGTTGAATTAGGCCAGGAAACAGTATTATTAAAAAGTGCTCAATATGTGTATAAATAAAATTAAAATTTAACATGCAGAGTATTTAAATTTGAAAAAATTAGGAGATCAGCTGATGGTGCTGCCTTGTTTTCAACCTTTCAATATTTTCAGGTGATTCAGGCTATTAATTTCCTAACACTTTATTTAAAAATAGATAAATAAATGCACAGTGCAAAGAATAATAGAAAGGGGGGGGTGGGGTGAAAAGCAAGGGTATTGAAATTGTATCAGAGGGTGGCGTCAGTTGTATTAAATGTACATGTTTTCATCTGGGTTCAAATGAACTCGGAAGGAATATTTTTGTGTGTAAGCATCGTGACATTACTTTTGATGTCTTATTCAGAAGATTTTTCTGGTTTGGAAATGTTATTATTGTTATTAGGAAATTATTTAGCCCAGATCACCTGAAGATACCAAAAGGTTGAAACCAATGTAGCATGATGGCTGATCTCCTGATTTTTTAAAATTTTTACATATATAGCTGAATGGGTTTGAAGGTCTTGATCTAACGAGGCTATTTAAGAACATCTCTCAAGTTTTATAAGTTAATGTTTTGATTTGGTAGCAATTTGCACAAGGAACTATAAAGGAAAGTAGAAACTACACTGAAACTGATACTTACAATCATAAAGGAATACCTAAAGATTTTCAGCATACAAAATGTGGAAGAGGACCTGGAGAATTTAACCCTCACAAGATATACCAAAGGCAGAGGAAACAGTGAGTAACGTACTTAATCAATTTACATGAAACTATGGCAGAACAGACAAAATGGGATGACAGAGCAAGAAAAGATAGGAAGTTTTGGAGAGCCATGGTTGCAAAATTCTGAAAAGATATAGCATATAAAAGAAGATTGCATGCTGCTGAATCCTTTTCTTAAAAAGATATGTGGATGGAACAGCGCAGAGAGAATGAGTGCTGAGTGAATGTAAGTGTTTTATTGCAGACTCTAGATTGGCAACAGCTGTTTGCAAAATTGTTTTTATTTAACACTCTTTTTATTTTTATTTTTTAAATTTAGTCTTTAGTATATGGCTGTATCAAATGGCTATCATCAATGTAGTCAATGGTACGTAATCTTGCATGCTGAATAAGTTACAGTCTGGGGAGTGTTACTGATCTAAAAATGTTAAAATTAGCAAGCACTAGAAATTGATAAAGGGGCATCAAAGATCATAGTTACATTAAAGTTGACTCAACCAGGAATTCATTTCTCTATAATTAGTAATTTATACACATTTAACACACATGGATCTACTTGTGAACTGGTAAATCTTATAACAGTTGCAGCTACAATATTTTTTATCTACATGCTTTATTAAATAACTTATATTATGATCTAAAAAAGCATATTTTTTTTCTTTTAATATCAAAATGCAGAAATATATATTAGATAAACTCCATGTGTGTGTGTTTGATCACATAGCCAAGTTGTTAGAATGTTAATTTTCCAACCATAAGACCCAAAGTTCAAATCTCACCATGGCCAATTTATTAGAGTGATAATTTCTTGAGAAGGGAATCCAGCATGCAGTACCTTTTTAGAAAGTTCTTGTAAATCAAACCTCAAGTTGACAGAAACCTTGCAAGTGAATCTGGGTAGATGGAACAGTTCAGAAGCCATCCATAGTTGTACTAATATGGTGGTCAAAAGTCATCATGACTGACAGTTTAAATGTACTGGGCCTTGTTCAAACTGTTGAATGTGCCAGATGATGCACTCTCTACCAGAAGGTATAGCTAAGGTCTTCTCAGCATAGTTGCAGTATAAACCACAGTCTCTGTGGTGTTGAACAAACACAAATGTGCATAAACAGGCTTCTGCAACAGAGATTGGCTTGCTGCCCTATCAGATGGGTGTGCTCAGAAATGAATAGCTTCTTCTTTTATGTTTTATTAGAGGCAGATATTGGTGATGTGTTGGTAGAAGCTTCCTACCAGTAGCTTTCACAACTCAATGGGGGAAAAGACTGGCTTGCATCAATAACTAACCAAGCTAGTAATATTTCATCACCACCAACCGGGCCCCACACATTTTCTCCTGTTCTGATGAATGGTTATATGCTCAATGAAGTTCCTTGCCTTTAACATCTGATGGAACTCAAGTTCACTTCAAAATTCAAATGGAGCTTTTATATACAAACTTTTTAAACTAGCATATGCAAATATAAAAGTCGCTGTTGAGGTCAGCACCCAGTGGCGACAGTCTGTTTCATGCTTAAATGCAATGTTCAGATCATCTAATATATATATATATATATATATATATATATATATATATATATATATATATCTTTCTCTCTCACCATATGATTAATGTGAGTAAAATCTGTTACTTAGCTGATTGATGTTATTTTCAGCATCCTGACTCCAGAGTTTGGTAGCTGGACCTGTCCGTCCACTCCTCAGTGGGTATCAGCAATTTACTGCTTATATTTTTCTGATTATTTTCTGTTTATGCACATTTAACACTGGTCTAAGTTTTCTTCTGTATTTTCTGTGTTTGTGTATGTACTTGTCCATGTGTAGTCATGCACCCATTTGTGCTTTCACCTGCCTGCACAGATGTACATCGTGATCATTACTTATCATGATTCTCTTTATTAAAAAACTTTTCAGAAATAAAATATAATTTTCTGAAATTTTATTTGAGAAAGATTATTTCATTTAAAGTTTAATTAATTGGAAACAAATGTTACTTTTAGTTTAAAATATCACAGAAACATATTTTTTAACATGGTGATGGGTGTTGACATTTATCTTGACAGATTTATGATTGTGAAATTTTTGTATGGGGACATAACTGTAAAAATTACTTACTGCATATAATGTGAGCACCTTTTTATATAGATTTTAACTACCCGGCAATCTTAAAAATTTAATAAAATATTATTAATATAATACTTATTAAATTTTAGGTACTTTGGCTTTATATTCTTATGAAAATTACTAATAAATTTTAAATTTACTACAGCTACTAGTCTTATCTTATGTAATTTATGGATGTCCATATTTACAAAAATCAGCACATTTATACACACAGAAAAACATTTTAAATTCTTTCTAAAATACTGGAGGTCACCAATTTGTAGTAAGCTTTTCCATTTATGATTAGTAAATATAAATTTTACTTCATAACAATATCACCTAACCACTACAAATTAATTCAAAATTTTAAGATTTAAAACTTTATAAATTATTATAATTAAGTTTTAGAAAATGAAAACAATTATTATAAAAATTCATTATTCATCAATTTTTTTTCTTCAGTCAATGGTATCCATAATATATCTTATTCATAAAAGTAATTAAAAGCTTTTCTATTTGAATAATGTCTTAGTTTTATTGCATTTTTGTTTTATGATTCAGAGCAGATTTTCTGTAACTGGGGGTCCTGTTTTACAAAAAAACTGATTTGAATTCTTGAAGAACTTGTGCTTATAACTAATGCAAACATTAAGCACTACAAAAAATAATTTCTCAAAATTTCATAAAATTAGATATGTTAGGGATAACAGATGCAAAATATATACCAAGATTTTCTAAAAAGAGAAACATTTAAAAAATAATTTAATTCATTTGTGAATAACTTGTGAAAATTTCATTAAAATCTAATGACTATCTGATTTTTGCAAGAATTTCCAGATCAATGTTTTTGTTTTCACTTTAAAATTTCCCATCCTAATTTATGGTCACACACTGACACAAGAAAAACAAAATTTTTAAGTAAAACTTTGAAGGTTTTAAAAAGAATTTAAAAAAAAAATAATAATTTAATCATCAAAAAATCCTTTGGTCTTTCCTCTAAATAATAAAGATTTTGACAATAAAACTTTGTTTAAAGTTTGGGCATTTTTTAGTGAATCTTTGGATGTACCTTATATATATATATATATATATATATATATATATATATATATATATATGAGGCACATTGGAGTAATGGATAGCAGTTTGGATTGAGGAATCAGAGCCGAGTTTGAATTCCAGTCAGAACCATTACATTCTCTTACATGCTAATACCCTTGGGAAAAGTATGAATCCTCTTCTCCCTCCAGCTATGGGTAAATAGCAGGATAGACTGGCTACTATAGCATTGGGAGGCAGCCAGTCTTGGAGAAGAAAGACTCTGAATTATAACACACACACACACACACACACACACACACATATATATATGATTATAAAACAAGAAGTAGTAAAATTTACTTCTAAATGAAGCTGCTATTTTGTTCTAGTATGGAAGTTGTAAAGTGTCTCTAAATAGTTGAAAATAAATCTGTAATGTTTTTTTCCAACACATTACATTGAACACTTTAATTAGGTATTTATTCACCCTGAACCCACAGCAAGCAAGGCTTAGAATTTGTTCTTCCTGCCAGTTGAACAATGCACAATATCCAAACAAATTATTTGTTTTGGTTTGGCAATCTATAGGGGGTGTTTTTCTATCTTTGCATAAAAGAATTTGTTTATACAACTGGAAACAGTATCTATTTGGCTGCCTTAGAGTAACTTATAGAATGAAAGGATTGTTTATTGACTGCTGAGTATTTTAGTTTCTCTTTAAGAAAAAACTCAGCAATTGTTTAACCAACTTTGTTGAAAAAAATTAAGGAATCCCATATGAGTAAATTATAAAAAACTTTCTGATACATATTTTTTTCTTTTAAAGTAGGCTGTAAAACATACATACTTTTATTCCATATCTTAAAATAAAACTCTGTTCTAAACATTTTATGTCATCTATCAACCTCTGGTATATAAACAGCAACTATAAGTATAAACTGCACAAAAAAAAATAATCAGTTCCTCCCCTCCCTAATATAAGCTGTAAAACTTGTGAGCCTCCTTTTTTTTTTTTTTTTTTTTTTTTTTTTTTGACTTAACACCTGTTTGGACAATTAGGTTGATGCAGAAGTTCTTAGAAACATCTTTTGGTTAAATGTTAAGGAAATCACAGAAGTATGTTAAGTTTTCTCAACTCTTTAAGGCTTTATATGAAATCCATTAAACTACTGTAAAACTTTTTTGTTTGTCTTTTATTTTAAATAGAGAATTTTTTCGCTTTTTGCTTGTACTTATTTTCTGGAACATGATCAATAGGTGTTTTATATACATAAGATTATATTTCTGGTTTTTAAAATTAATGACAGTAAATGATTTTAGATAAATGATACAGTTCTGCTCAGTAGCAATGTCATAGACTGAAGCTAAGAAAATAAATCTAATCTTATTTTTAGTCCTGTTTCAGCAAAAAGAAGGCAGGTGTTGAAGCATGCTACACCCTATAGCACTGCAGATGCTATTTTGAGAGTAAAAACATTAGTTTCTTTCTTTCTTCTTTTTTTTTAAAATTAAAATTATACCTATAATAGCTTTTTCAGTAATGCTAACTTTAAGTTTGTAGCCCAGATAATGTCATTTTTAATGATTTCTATTACACAACAGATATATTAAGACATGAATGTTGCTAAAACAAGTTTTTAAATTTTAAAAAATATTGCAAAATTCTCTTTCCACTAGAAATATTTCAGATTAGAAAATAGTTATGGTAAAATGTGAGAAGTTTCCTTATATTTACTTATGTTTTATTTGACAACGAGGTTTCATATAATCAAGTATTTAATATTTATTACTGCTGATTCATTGTTAATTTTTAAAAACAAAGCTAATGCTTAGACTGAGAGAAATAAAGGAATTCAACTAAACTCCTACTTAGTCATAGCTATCAGGATAATTATATTCAAGGCAATAGTACATTTTGAATGCAATGATTCTCAACTAGAGTTTGAAAACTATGACATTTTAATTTCTCTGAAAATCTCTAGATGCAAAAGTGATGGAAACACATGCATTGGTAAAGCTTGGGGTGTTGTCGACAAGTTATCTCTCATGTGGAAATCTAGACCTCCTGATAACATGAAAAGGAGCCACTTTCCAGCAACTGTTACCTATGTTCTGTTGTGTGGCTGCTCAGCATGGACACTTAGATCAAAACTGGAAAAAAAATTGGATGGAGCCTACATTCACATGCTAAGAGTGACTTTGAATGTTAGTTGGAGGGATAATCTGACCAATGGGTGATTGTGTGGAAACCTTTGTCCGGTATCGGACATCAAAGATCTTAGAGTAAGATTCACAATGCATTACTAGAGAACTAAATATGAGTGAAGTTCTTTTGTGGAAGCCTACACAAGGGATGATAAGCCAAGACCTATTGCAAGCAGATTTGTGACAGCATAAACTGCAATCCCTCTGATCTGCCGAATATGATGAAAATTAGAATTGGATAGCAACAGTCATGGGAATCTGAGCAACCAGTGTTACCAGATGATATATAATCAAGAGAGAATTTTTGAGACAAGATGAAATGTTAAAGTATTAGTTAATGGAAATGGCCTCTTGAAGGTTATATTATCAGTTATAACCAATTTAGTCTTGGAGATAAGGAAATTGAACAGAGAATAAGCAGCTTTAGTAGTACCTTAGGTGGTGCCATTCGTGATGCATGCTTGGTTGATCATGTCTCATTTCAATTCATGATTGACTAGTCAGAAGAATTCCCACAGTAGTCTGCCATTACTTTCTGCAGTAGACTAGTTACCAACAAAGGCTATAGGATCTAGTCTGCTCTGCTATTTAGCCCTTTGCTTGGGGGTGGGAGAAAAGGTATTTGCATGTAATGTGAATGTAACAAACTCAACTGAAATTCAAACTTGGTTCTCTGATTTCACATTCTGAATCACTATTATACCATTGGCACACATGCAAAATTTCATCATCTGGTATTCCCAAGCAGTTAGCAGGGTAGTAGCACCTGTTAGGGTCCCAGCTATGGGCAAATAGTTAACCCCAAAACTGGGGTCAAAACATCATGAAAGTATAAAAATAGATTTTTACAGTAAAAATACCAGAAATACTTTTGAGAAAAAAAATATCACCATCGATACATTTTAATCTCAACAAAAAAAACTCTTTACAAAAATACATCAATGAAACCTGATCTACAAACTGATTTCTTGCAAAGTATACATATTCTGTTCAAGCGAATCTATCCTAAAAATCTTGTTGGTATTAAATAACCCATTGAGGTTGATATGCTGTAAAACAAAATAAACCAAAACAAAGCATTTACCCATCTAGGTAGTGATTAGGCCTAATATTGCTTAACTTTGGTGATCCTATGAGAACTAGTGTTTCAATATGATATAGCTGTAAGCACTCTTGAGTCAGTTTTGTCCAACATTGCACGATGCTACAAAACTAAACATGTTCTTAAATAGACTCTCATATGGTGATTTTCCATGCACAGATTAGATGTGGCACAAGGCCAAAAGTATGGCGCACCTGGTGAGGATTGAGCTCGCTGCTCAGTCATACATTGATCTAGCAAGATAAGCTTGGTACCTATTACACCACATTTAGGTTCCTAAATAGCCTGTCATGTGGACATCACACTTAATTTAAACATTTCTGAAAAGACACTATCAGCTATGTACAACTGTTGGATCACACAAACTGGCAGTACAGAATCACAAATAAAAAAACTTCACAAAATAACAGATGACATCACTTGAAGACTTCCAGAAGCAGGAATAACTAAAATAGATAGCACTTGAAGAAAAAAAACAACATAATCAAGATGTTGGCTTTCCACATGACTTCAAACAAAAGGTTAGACAGGAAACCACCATCTCTACTAGTAAGAGCAATAACTGATAGTTGACTTGAGAAATCTATTAAACTTCAACTGGCAGTAATATCTATTGTTTGGTCAATGAATGCTAAAATATTTTCTGTATAGAAACAGTTAATCTTAACATTATCATTCTTTTCTGTTTTTGTTTTTTCAGTCTATACCAAATCCACACAGAGAAAGAATTTTGTCATAATTCAATAAAATGACCACTTTAAGTTCTCCCTGTCATGACTTAGTTTCCATCTATTCATTTTTTTACATTTTTGTATCTTCTATTTCCCTCTCACACTTTATTCCCCAACTCTCTTCTTTGGCCTCCTTTTTTCTACTTATATACTGGATGTACAGAGAATGTTACTGGTGAGGGCATGGCAAATTCCAAATAAACAAAAGGAATCTGGACCAATAATTTTCAAGATCCTAAAGGAACATAGTGTTTTAAAAACAAAATAATTAAATCATGCTTTCTAGTTTAAAAAAAAAATCCACTACAAATAAAAGGAAAAAAATTATGGCAAGAAGCACTAGGTGCCATTCAGTTCCTTGTTTTAATCTTGTCATCAGATAACATTGGTATTGTTTTTTATTATTAGTTTATTTTTTTCATCTATTTGTCAAAAGGTTATTATTTGCTTTTTCTTATATTGGAGTTTGCTTGCATCCTGTTGCATTATGGGAAGGTTTGTTTGTTCAGGACTTTTGTAGAAAATATTTCTTGTAAACAGGAACATGTCAGCCTTATATCTTTAGCATTTCTGTCAAGCAAAGTTGGTGCCATGTTCACTTTGAGCTTGTCATATAAATGAAAGTTTTGTAATACATATTCACTAAGCTCGTATGTATAGAGGAAATACAATAGTTAAGCAGCTAGATCTATCAACTTCACTTCTGCAGGAAAACCTTTAAAATAATTTAATGTTCTATTCGACTCTAATTAAATGTTAACAAAAATGGATAAGTTGAGAATGTTTTTTTTTCTAAGTGAAATTAGCAAATTTGGCTTTGTTTAAACATGTATTGAGGCTTCCTAATAATCAAAGGACATCGCAAAAAATATGTAATAAATTCCAAAATGCAACTATAAATTACATTGTTATATTTCCTAACCAAGGCAAGCATCATTACCATAGTAAATATTGATTGAAAAATTGAAATCTTTTGTATATTTGCTACTGTTAAAATGTTTCAGTTGCAGGAGGTGACAGTTGGGCAAGTATAGATTTTAACACAGTTTTTTTTTACTTTGCAAAATAGATGCTGCAAACTCCCACATGTACAATTTGAAATATTTAAATACTTAGTGTATATGGATTGGCCAGAGTTGATATTTTAATGACGCTTTTCTTTTTCTTTTGTTTTCTCTTCTGGAAGAAAGTGATTTCCATTTTCCTTGGGGGATCCATATGATCTGAATTGACAAATGAATCTGTTTAATATTAACAAGTTTCCAAAGAAAAGGTTCATTTGTTTAAATATGGTTTCCATCTTAAATATGGTTTCAGTTCTCTTATCAAATTCAAGATTGTTGTACCAAAGAATTTTAATTTCATTTATATAGAAAATATTTGTGTAGTGGAACAAAGTTATTTAAATTTTGATTTCTTTATTACATTTCTTCTGAACAACACTTCCACACTTTTCTTTTATGTGCTGACACTTTTCATGATGTGGGGAAATAAGGCTCTCCACAGCTTCCTAAGTTGGTATCAATTTAAATATTACTTTATTGAATAAACTCCTTTTTTGGGTATTTTACAATTTGTTTTTCTTTAATTACACTGGTTTCTCCTCATATTCTCTAACAATGTTAGTGCATCTAACTTTTGCATCTTAGTGGCTTTATTGCCATGCTTGGGGTGAAATGATTTAATAAAAAAAATTAGAAAAAAATCATGTAAAAAAAATCATAATGTCAATTTCAGGCTAAGAAATATTTTTATGAAAATAATCTTCATTTATACTAATAAGAATATTCTAAACTAAATGTGGATAAAAACATTGATAGTTTCTCTGACTTTTCTCCTAGTCAGAAGTTCAATATGACATGACTTTTTTTACTACAACTATTTATATAACTGGTTATAAACAAACCACCAATAGTTATATCTATATAGTTGATAAAAATAAAAACCTACTTAACTCCTGATAAAATCAGTTGTAGGGAACAGTTTCATCTTTTTTTGTTGTGAGGAGGGGTCTTTATTTTGTACTGTTCTTGTTTTATTGCTATTCAAAGTCCCACCATATTTCTAAATCTACTGCTCAAAGGGAATGATGACAAGTGTGTAACTTTAAGACAATGAAAAAAAAGATAAAAATTAATATTGTGTAATGTGTATGAACCAAGTGTCTCAAATGGTTACTTTTTAATCTGTTGATTTATCCAGGCATCTTCTCACAAAAACACATCTGTGCTAGACAAAGTGAATGTAATGTTTCAATATTTTGACACTTAAGGCATATACTTCAAATTTGGCATATTTAAAAAAATATATAAATCATCAATATTGTATAATTAATATAGACAACTATGTGACAAAGGTAGGGAGATGTGTGTGTGTGTGTAGAATTAAATTTCTGCTGCACAGTAACTGACCACTACAGTCAGTGTCATGCTTTCATGCAATTGTTAGATGGTTAGAAGCTGTAGTATGAAAATGTGAAGTCAGAGATGGGAAAAATATGGTTGGTCCTTGTATATCATATACACACCAAACAAGCTCACCTGGAGTAAGGAAGCAGCCATTTGACTGAGATCAAATAAAGCTGTAAACATAGAATTATAACACAAAAAAAAAACAAGTAGTATGCATGCATGCATGTATGTATGTATGTATGTATAAAATTGAACATAGAAGTCAACACTTAGAGGCATCAGTCTGTTTCATGCTAGATGCAATCATCAGGCCTAACAATTGCATCTAGCATGAAACACTGTTGACTTCTATGTTCACTTTTATATTTACACATGCTCTATCTCTGATATTGAGCACTTTATCCCATAAATATAGCATATCTTAAGGCTATATTTCTTTTCATCTATATATATATATATATAATATAAAATACTAATATTCCATGGTTATAATTTACTATATTGGAATCGTAATCACGATCCAATTCATCAGACCTACAACTTTAAAAAGAAATCGGAAAAAATCTCATATATATATATATATATATATATATATATGTGTGTGTCTGAAAATGGGTTCTGTTAGTAACCACTAAAATAAAATTGGCAGAATTTCAAATTGTCATTGCTTGTTTTACTTGCGCACATCCAATTGTTCTGCTTAGTCCCATTGCTGGTCATCTTAGCTTTCTTAGTGATAATTTACGATCAAAGAAAATGAGAGAAATGATTACATGTAGTAATCCATACCCTTCTCTCTCTCTCTCAATCTAGGCTGCTATATTCATTGTTATTGTTCTCTGTTATATATATTGTATTTATTAGTATGCAAAATATTGTATATAATCTTGTTCTTTTTGTATGTAAAAAGCATGCACATCTCTAGTTTTTACCATTCTTACTTCATCAGTTTGTAAGATGTTTTATTAGTAAAATGATTTTTCATACACACACAATTTTTTATATCTTAGACCACTTAAGGTAGAAAGGACATGCACCATGAAAAACAAGTACTGTCAAACATACATGAGCGGCAAATTAACATTGCAAGTCATTTTAGCTAATCAAAGGCAGTAGGTATGGCATGATTTAAAGAGACTTTTTAAAGTTGGTACCACTGTACATTGTGTGTGCTTTGTTAATAGGCATAAATAAAATTGTCAAAATATTATATTCATATTTATATTGTGACTTCCTTGCTGTGTTGGGCTTAGAGTTTTCTACTATATTCATGTTAGAAATCTTGTATATGCATTCGTAGCTATGGATATGGTCTTCAAATTTGTTTTGAACCCACAAGACAATGTTGACTTCACAGTTGTTTTGAATACTTGGCCCAATGCTGTTGTCACAGTTGTTTTGAATACTTGGCCCAATGCTGTTGTCACAGTTGTTTTGAATACTTGGCCCAATGCTGTTGTCACAGTTGTTTTGAATACTTGGCCCAATGCTGTTGTCACAGTTGTTTTGAATACTTGGCCCAATGCTGTTGTCACAGTTGTTTTGAATACTTGGCCCAATGCTGTTGTCACAGTTGTTTTGAATACTTGGCCCAATGCTGTTGTCACAGTTGTTTTGAATACTTGGCCCAATGCTGTTGTCACAGTTGTTTTGAATACTTGGCCCAATGCTGTTGTCACAGTTGTTTTGAATACTTGGCCCAATGCTGTTGTCACAGTTGTTTTGAATACTTGGCCCAATGCTGTTGTCACAGTTGTTTTGAATACTTGGCCCAATGCTGTTGTCACAGTTGTTTTGAATACTTGGCCCAATGCTGTTGTCACAGTTGTTTTGAATACTTGGCCCAATGCTGTTGTCACAGTTGTTTTGAATACTTGGCCCAATGCTGTTGTCACAGTTGTTTTGAATACTTGGCCCAATGCTGTTGTCACAGTTGTTTTGAATACTTGGCCCAATGCTGTTGTCACAGTTGTTTTGAATACTTGGCCCAATGCTGTTGTCACAGTTGTTTTGAATACTTGGCCCAATGCTGTTGTCACAGTTGTTTTGAATACTTGGCCCAATGCTGTTGTCACAGTTGTTTTGAATACTTGGCCCAATGCTGTTGTCACAGTTGTTTTGAATACTTGGCCCAATGCTGTTGTCACAGTTGTTTTGAATACTTGGCCCAATGCTGTTGTCACAGTTGTTTTGAATACTTGGCCCAATGCTGTTGTCACAGTTGTTTTGAATACTTGGCCCAATGCTGTTGTCACAGTTGTTTTGAATACTTGGCCCAATGCTGTTGTCACAGTTGTTTTGAATACTTGGCCCAATGCTGTTGTCATCAAATTTGCTTTGAACACTTGGGGGCACTATTGCTGTTAAAGTTGCTTTGAATGCTTGAGGGAATTGTTATCGTCAAAATTGTTTTGAATGCTTGGGGGAATTGTTATCGTCAAAATTGTTTTGAATGCTTGGGGGAATTGTTGACAAAGTTCTTTCGAGCACTTGGGGGCAATCCAGTGTACAAATAAGTCTTTTCCTGTGATATAATTCCAAAAGTAATGCCTCCTATTTTATATTGATTTATGATATCTGGTGGGTGAAATGGTATGGTAACCTTCCTGCTAATAATCCATAATTTTTTTTTTTTTTTTTTTTTTTGTTACAGATTTTGTCTGGCAAAATTAAATCTGACGTGAAAGTGCATATGAAGTTAAGTTGCAATTTAATTCCTCAATGTAGAACAAATTAAACCCAGTAACATTTCTTGATGCTTGCTGAAAATTTATGTAGACCAAGATCAGTGGTAGATGATGCATTTTGACTGTGTGTGTGTGTGTAATTAGCTATATTTGAACTTCCTAGCAACTTTTTCTCACTGTTTTCAATAAGTGGAAAATGTTTTTGTGTCTGCAAACTTATCCTATCCAAAGGTGTTACTGTTTCTCCTGTTAGTTTCTTTGAGACAAAGTAAGAGGCATTACATTTGGAGCGTCCCTTGTATCATAATGGAAATATCATTCTTAATTTGCAACAATTAAATAATTAATGAACTAAATGTTCTAATGAATATAAATTAAATACAATTTTTATTAGCAGCATTTACTTTACTAAAATATTATTTAATTACTATAAATTAAATGACTTATTTTATGATGATATTGAATCCATTGGTAGGTCAGCTGCTAAGAAAGTTGGTTCACTGTGTCATGCAAGACAATTTTTCTCTCTTGAATCTGTACGACATATCTTTGTCTACCATTTATCCATGCTTAGAACATTGCTGCCACTTATTGTCCAGAGCTCCTGCTATTTATTGAGAGCTCCTTGATAAAATCCAAAGAAGAATCAGCAATATTACTGGTCTTGATCTGGTGTCTCAGATCCAGTCACTTTTTCACCACTGCGAAGTTGCTTCCCTGTACCTTTTCTATAAATACTTTCATGGTAATTGTTTGGATTAGCTTTTCACTATACCTAGATGTTTTGAATTTAAGTGCAATACTGGACTGGCATTGGGATCTCATCAATTTACAGTAGAGTTGGCTAGATGTAACTTTAATTTTTATGCTGTTTCTTGCTTGTGGCACTCCCTTCTGGCTCCATGCATTCCAGCCAACTTTAATCTTCAAAAGTTTAAATGCAATGTCAATCACTAGCTACTGTTCTCCTGATTACACTTTTTGTTCTTGCTCATTAGTTATGTTTCTATTTTCTAATTCTTCCACACCCAGTAACCTTTTGCATTTTAGTGGCTTTACTGCCTTGCAAGAGGTGGAGTTGATTTTTTAAAAAATATCACCTTGAAATAAAATTTTTTTTTTTTTTAAAAAGTCAAGTTATAAGTTTTCGTGAAATTTCTGATTTTCCAATTCCTTATTTTTTCTATTTAATTTACAAGATGTATGACACATCTCTAACAGATTATATTTGCAAGATATGACACAGACATCTGTAACAAATGATATTTGCAAGATGTATTACATGGACATCTGTAATAGATAATACCACCAAATTTTCATGAGGGTGAAAGTTCATTTTTGTTTTGTTTTGAAGGCATTTAATATAAATGGAAGATTCTGTGAACTTTCTTCTTGAAATGCATCTTACAGATAAATGAATAAAATTTAGTATTATCTATGTACATCAAAAAGATATTTTTAGCTAATTTAAAAATTATAAGTGTATATTAATGTTTTAATGCATTGCCAGATTTGTCTACAATGAGAGATACCCTTCATTGTCTCTCTCTCTCTCTCCGACTGCATACTTGCCTTGGACCTGTCTCTCTCTCACTGTATAACCCCCTTTGTCTTGTCTTTCTCTCTCTCTCTCCATACTCGCTTTTCTCTCTCTGCTTTTCAGCCTTTTTTAGATGTTTTAATGAGGCTGTATTTTCCACTGGTATGATGTTTTTCAAGACCAAGGGTAGCGTTCCTTCCTTCCCTATTACCATGCCTTTTCTATCCATTTGCCCATGGATAGTCTTCCTTCCTTCCCTACCACCATGTCTTTTTCTATCCAATTCCTCTTCTATGAATTGTTCTTACCTACTTCTTTACTTACTCTTCAACATCCTATTTTGTTGTTCCTCTCTATTTCATATGATCCCTGCTCCCATGTCAAACATTTTCGGTTGCATCCAAATTATGGTTCATGAAAATATTCTAAAAGTGAAATTGAGTACTTGCTTTCTATTTTCAAACTTTTAGCAAGGGGTCAAACTGTATATTTCATGAATGTTGTTGATTCTTTTGGTGTGTATGTGATGGGTGTCAGTGACAAAATTTTTTCCTTTTATTTCTAGTTTCTGTTTCTCTGGGGTTAATGATGGATGGTTAGCCCCAGAGATAAACATTTTATAAACTTTACCTAATAATGGTCCCACAGCACAAGAGAAGTGATGGTAGCCATTTAGATATGCCAAAGAGAAAAGCTGTAAAGTGCTTACTTTAAGTTAAAGTAAAAGAAAACCAATGATAAACTAAGGTCTACCATAAGACAAAATCTTTTATTACAATATGTAAAGAAAATTGTTTTTATTGTGAAATGCAGGTTACTGTAGAAATAATGAATTTACAATTCTGACAAACAAACAATTTATCTATTTTCTTGTCTGTCATTGCCAAATTCATTCAAAAATTTAACATTTGCAGCCATCGATAGAAATTTTGTTCTGTAAATTTCCAAAATAGCTTCACTTCTCAATAAGAATTCACCTGCTTGATTCCAGCATTCTGTTTCAAACTCACCATAAAGATATACAATATCCAACTTTTTAATTTTTCTGTTTGGATTTCTAGGATGAGGAGTTATTATTTACACTATAGTTGGACTAGTGTCCTCATCTTTGTTGTTATTATCACATTTCGACCATTGTACCCTTCAGCCTTCATCAGGTGTATATCAATCCAGGTAACCTGCATGGAATTCCAAACTTAACTCTTTATTTAATCTATGAGAGTAGACTGTTCTTATTCCACTGCCTATGTCTAGGGATATCTTGTCTAGTTCTTATTTTTATTTAGTACTGTTAAGTTATTGCTCACCCATTTCTTCTGTCTGACTCAGAGATTTAATTCACAACCTCTGACACCAAATTCACAAACCAATGTTTTGATCCACTAGGCCATTAATTTTTATCAGATATTACACTAAGTCACAAATTGGCAATCTGTTTTTATATACATTGATAAGACCTCTTGTCAGCATCCTAAATGCCAAATTGTCTGTATCAATGTAGGTGCAAAACTGTTTAAAACAAAATTTTATGCACATTAGAAAATGCCTGGTGATTCAATCAATTTACATTTGAGGCCAGAAATACAAGATGATTCTGAAGCTGAATTCTGTTTCATTAATAAATATCTATAACAATAATTAATTGATTCTATTCAACAAGCTTTATTCATGTTGTTTTCAAATGTACTTTGAATTCTGTTTTAACACTAATGCCAGTGTTTCTATATACTGGCTATTTTAATTGCATAGAATTTTTAATTAACTCTCTGCGAAATATTGCCTTGCAGGTTGTTGTAATAATTAGAAAAGAAAGGTATCTTCAACTGGAATAATTATTCAGTATTAATTTCTTTGAATATTTGAAGAAAAATCTGTATTGTCACACTGAATTCTTTTTAAAGTATCTAAAATTGTTGGAATTTTTTTAATTTTTAGTCAAAAGATTCTTTGTTTGGAAGGAATGTTATGGCATCTTATTTTTAATGAATATAGTTAATTCCTTTTTATTATTATTATTTAAGTCACTATACTTTTCAAATATCTTTGGATTTGTTATTGTAAAAATATCTTTAAAATAGACCATAATTTTATTTCAAAGAAAAGAGAATTTATTTCTCTGACTACTTCAGTGCTAAAATGTCTCTGCACATCCACCTCTCCTTCCACCTCTGTGTCCTTCGAAATGTAGAAAAATTAAAATATCACAAGCCATTGAGGCATAATTCCATCATCTTTTGAAGAGACATTCCTGTGTGGGTGGGTAGTAGGAGGGTATTTGTTCTTGGAATTCCTTTCATTCCATTATCTATCTGCATTTCTTACTTCCTGCTGCAATTTGGCGGGGATTTTCCTGCACATGTACAAGAGCCACTCCATCGTTCTCATCTTACTCACTACAGAATTTATAACATTGTAAGTACATATATAAATATTATTATTAGTCTTCTGATATGTACACACATGTACATTTATACATTCTCTCAGGAGATATAAACAGGCATGTCATAAATAACATTGTTTTATTTATATTTCTCATTTAATAAAGATATATTTATTAACAATTACACAATTTGCTATAAGAATGCTCAATAGATACAAATGTTCTGTCACGTAACAAGGCCTTATTCTCCAGTCACTTGGGAGTTGTCAGATTTGGGAAAGAAACTAAAACCGCCTAGTCTGTAGTTGAAATGAGATAGCAGCAAATAGTGACAACAGAAATATACATTTTAAACTGAATTAAATGACTGTACAGTTTACTAAAGAGAGAAAAGGCTGCTCTATTGAGTTCCAGTTTGCCATTAGAAAAGCTTTATCTTTCAATGAAATAGATATAAAAAAAACAAAAAAAATCCCTTGTTGCAAGGCAATAGATATGACAAACTGTTGGAATAAACTTAGGGTTTATCTAATAATATTTATGGCAGAGCAACCAGAAGAAATCTACTTTTTAAACCATTTACCAAATGTTTGGTGTATTGACATTCTTCTCAGTTTTTGAAAAAACAAATGAATATATTGTAGAGTCAAGGATTTTTTAAAATTATTGGCAGTTCATTATGAAATGTAGATTTTTAGTTATAGGCCAGGTGACAATTTGCAGCCATGTTTGTTCACTTTTTTAAAGAATGTTGGGAAGTATAAATTCAGAAAATTTGCATTTTTTGTGGACTATAGTCCTCATTTTTGTTATCCTACTGCTTTGGCCATTATGCCCACTGGCCTTCATCAGGTGTTTGTCAATCCAGGTAACCTACAAGGAATATCAAACTGAACCCTTTATTTAATCTATGGTGGTAGATTGTTCTTGTTCCATTGCCCATATATCTCTTATCAAGTTAATCCTGCTCGGTTATTGCTCACCCCACTTTCACTGGGTCCAAGCACACACTGCCTGGCCAAGAAGTTGAAATTGACAGAAATTCAGAAAAGTACTGTAGTAAAATCCATTCCTAAAATTTACCATGTATGACAACCAGTCTAGGAGGTGGACAACTCTGAATTCCAAACTTGAAGAGGTTCATTTTTGAACCTTGTAGCATGATGTGCTCCAGTTCTCTGAAGTCAGCTCTTCCAAAAAGTTTAATTAGTTCTGTACAAGCCTTGACCACTATAATCAAATATGTGCAGGTAGTCTGGCTGTTTAGTTCTAAGCCCAGAGCTGGTGTACTCTTGTACATTAAAAAATGACAGTCATCTATATATATATATATATATATATATATACAAAAATGTTATATCACAAAATTTATATATTGTTTTAAAAATGACAAAGTGCATTCTTTTTCTTTAAAGAAGGAGAACTTTATTCATTCTGTGTCTCAAGGGTGGATTGTGAGTAAAAATACTTTTTTTAATACGAACTAGGAGCTTATTTACACTTGTTGTTTTAGTAATAAATTTATTTTAATTGTGGCCCTTTATTTAGCCCCAAGCACTTTTCAGTTTATTTGTTTTTTTTGTTTTTTTTTCAATCTTTCTGTAGAAAATTTTGAAAAAAAAACAAACTCCTTTTTAAAAAGAATGCGCTCACTCATTTTTAAAACTATCAATCTCTCTCTCACTATATATATATATATATATATATATATATATATATATATATAGTACAGGTAATAAATCTGTTGGATCCTAATAATATCAAATATTAAAACTGATCCCCAAAAAAAAGCTCAATATAATATAACAGAGCATATAAATTACACAACAAATTCCAAAATTACCTCATGAGTATAGATCTATTTCAGTTAATGCAAAGTATGTCGGTCTTATTCAACCCCCGGTAGATGGAATGTGTCCATGCTGGAATTAATTCCAACATGAACACATTCCATCTGAATAGACTGAAATAGATCTATACTCACATGACAAAATTTTGGATTTTGTTGTGTAATATATATATATAGCCAATATATTTGAGTAATTGGAAAATCCTTTTTTCTTTTTTTTTCAAAAGGGCTATCTTAAATCTGGAAATATTTTTTTAAGAGGATACTTCAGACTGTTTCAGAAAGTATTAGCGGTGCTGAAATAGGTGCAAAATCCTAATTGAGTACTTTGAAAGAGACTAATGGGGCATTGCCCTAGGTAGGGTAGTTTTCTTTATTATTTAATAGAATGTTTGGAAACCAGCTAGCTATCTAAAATTCCTATAAAAATTTCATTTACTTAGTAAATAAGAAAAGCCAAAGTTTCTGTTGCATTATGCATTCTGTGATTTCATAAATGATAGTCTGGTGAGAATAGTTAATTTAACTGGGAATGAGAAGTTGACCACTCTTCTTGCTCATCAGCAAAATTGGATTTTTTTCTCTTATTTTAGATGCCAGATGACTGCTTAGTATTATTAAGGGCCAATTACTTTAGTGATGACTAGTCCACTAATAAAAATTAGTGGTTGTACTTGAGGCAAAGAGGCTTAATTTAAAAAATTGTCCATAATTGTGAGCAGGCTCTTCAGGCTGAGAAAACTGCTTGCTTTTGATCTGAATATGAAACTTTCGTTTATGAAAAATAAACACTTCTTTCTGCATTGACCTAACTCTTTGCTGAAAAATATTTTTTTTTCAGTTTCATAAGTTCAACATATTTTTTATAAAAAAAATAAATGCTGATTTCTAAAATTAATGAAAGTAGCAAAATTTAATAGAATTTATTCTATATCAGTGCTTCTTAAACTCTGGGATCATGAAAATTAAATTCAAACACTTGAATTTCAGTTTATTTTACAAATACACAATATCTAATGTGATGCACCACATAAGTGCTGCAGTAATAAAATGTGCATGTGGTGCTGTTGCAACTAGTGCAGTGACAACATATGTAATTTCAGTGTAGTTTGTTAATACCTGTGGTCATGAAAAATCTTGTGATGAAAAATGGTGCTGTGAATGAAAAAGTTTAAGAAGCCTTTCTCTATATTATTGTCACTCTAATGACTTCCTATATTTTTATGCAATATTACTTTATCATTTATGCAGGCAAACGATATGGCCTAATGCTAGTCTATATTCATTAATTTTTATTACAGGTTTTTCTTTTAAGTTCATATCCTACAACATTATTGATATAAAAAAAAAATTAGTGTGCTGCACTACAGCAGTGAAACTTGGAACATCTACCACAGTCAGGAGAGATGCCTCAACACCTTTCATCCTCACTGTCTGAGACACATGCTGGGCATCAATTGGTTCAACTGGGTCACCAATGCCATAGTTTTCACCCATGCCCAGTTACCAAATCTATACTCTCTTTTCCAACAGCACCAACTTGACTGGCTTGTACATGTACACAGTATGTCAGATGGGAGGATTCTGAAGATCCTTCTATATGGGGAACTGAACACAAGCAAGAAAACATGAGGGCAATGGACAAGGATATTGAGAGTTGGAAAGATGTTGCCAACAATTGCTCACACAGGAGACACAATTTACACTGAGGGCTGAAGTGATGAGAGGAGAAAAAAAAACTTGTTGCATGGGAAGGAGCATGCTCAACAGAAAGAAAATAACAAGCAACATCAGAGGAGAGCATCTTCCCATGCATCCATTACAATCAAGACTGTTACTGCCAGGTGGGCCTGTACAGCCATAACAGATGCTGCACCATCATCAGCAGCTGAGGCATAACTCTTTGGGAACAAATCCAAGGTTTCTCGAGGCAGATGGATGTCACACACATGTACCAATGCATATTAAATTAC
This sequence comes from Acanthosepion esculentum, assembly GCA_964036315.1. Classification (NCBI taxonomy): domain Eukaryota; kingdom Metazoa; phylum Mollusca; class Cephalopoda; order Sepiida; family Sepiidae; genus Acanthosepion; species Acanthosepion esculentum. The sequence goes on along the minus strand of OZ038480.1, from coordinate 453,275 downwards.
ATAGATCTAAACCAGTAAATATAAATTGGTTTTACTTATATTATTTGCTGTATCAGACATTCAGAAAAAATGAAAAATGTTATAAGTTATATGGTTAGATTTCAATTCTTGTAACCAGTTGGTCTTGTAGTCTAATTGGTAAGACAGCTGTCTTGTGCAAGGAGGCTCTTGCAATAAAAAGCAACTAAAAATAAGCATAAGTCAAAAGGAATAAAATTGTATTAATTTTGCTTCACTCTTCCAGCATTTTAGTAATATTAGACACCCCTGTGCAGTTTAGCACCACAGTTTTGCTGCTACAGTTTTGGTAATACATTGCTTCTTATAATGTGGAATTGCCAACCATACACCCAACTGATTTTTCAATTCAGAGTTGCCCTTCTCTTGTCAACCAGGGCTAGAGAATCCTGTCTTCCCAGATTTTTAACCCGTGTCTTGGGAAAAAGAGATGGATTCATACTTTTCACAAGCTTATATGCATAAAACTGAATGCAAACAACTTTACCTAAATTTGAACTTGGCGCATTGATTCCACTTGCCATGCAAATAAACATTATGCTAAGTGTGCATTAGATTATTTTATTTATTCTTTTAAGTAAAATGAAATTTTTTCCATTTAAAAAAAAATAAAATGTTTTATGTCAGCCTCAAATATGCAAAATATTCTATAGTGTTCATAAACAGATAGACTAATTTTAATTCAATACTAGATTCATTGCAGTCCTGCTAAGGACTGAACTCATGAACAATCACTTGTCACAATGGTGGATATATATATATATATATATAATATATATATATATATATATATATATAGAGAGAGAGAGAGCATCTATGCAAATATGAGTATCCATTAAAAACAATATTTAAATAAATTAAAAATATGTTGGATTTAATCCATTTCATAAAAAATTGTCTTTGTTACGATACAAAACAGCATATATGCCAATTTCAAGAATTGGGAAGAGTGTTCAAAAGCACTATTCTGGTTTTCTTTGATCAGGAAGTCCTATGTGGCTGAGCAGTCAAGGTACATCCAATGAAATGACAGTTACCCCGCAGTTATGCAGGTTTGAATCCTGCCATAGAGCACATATTTTTCTAAATAGATTTCTCGAAAATCAGGCCAGTAATTGTGAATAAACTGTTTAATAATAAAAACAGAGCATCTACTCAATTATGAGTATCCATTAAAAATAACATTTAGACAAACAAATAAATTATATACAATCACACACACACACACACACACGAATTGTGATATTAGTGAGGATAAAATGTATATTTATTATTAATATAAATTATAGCTCTTTTTTATGCATTGACCACTATTTTATTAGCACCAGCACTGAATGTAGAATATTCTATATCCACAAACATATATACACACACACATTTATTACTTAAATGTTGTTTTTTGTAGATACTTGTATTTGAGTAGATGCTTCATTTATGTATTAAACTATATTTAACAGTATTTTACTCAAATTCGAGTATGCACAAAAAAAACACTCAAGTAATAAAAATCTGTCAAATTAATAAATAAAAAAAAACCCATTCCTTTCCTTACAAATATATATATATATATATATATATATATATATATATATATATATATATATATATATATAATAGGCTGTTTAAGGAATCTTGAGGAAAAAGTCAACAAAATGATAACAATATTGGCTGTAAGATTGATGATATTTATATTAAATATATATCAAAGTCCTCTATTCAGTTTTATGCAATAACAGTCATAAGGCAGATTTAATATAATAGATTATATCCTCCTGATGATTGGTATTGCATGACACTCAGTGCTATTATTGTATTAACATTATTATAATACATTTAGACTCTATTGACTTTGGCAAGAAACCCTTGGTTTATTTTATATTTTATCTTTTAGCTTATTTTAAGCTTCAGCTTTTATTCTTACTATTTGTGTGTGTGTGTGTATATATATATATATATATATATATATATATATATATATATATATATATATACACACACACACACACACATATATATTTATATCATTGGGGATGGGGGCAGAATGTGTAAGAACTAGCCAAATGATGTTTAAGCCCAAGCATTTTTGCCTAATTTATTTATCATTAGCAAGGATGGTTTTATTTGTCTAAATATCTAGATTGTGATGATTTTGGTGGGGGTGGAGGCAGTAGAAATATTTTAATTCCTGAATAGAGTCAGCACATTGTGGCCATGTTCATAATCAATGATAATGGCTAATAGATTACTCAAGAATACATCTTGAAAGGAAACAGTTGAATTCAAAATGTTAATCAGTTATCATAATATTTCCTCCTACAAGAATTTGTAATTGACAACTCTTGGTGAATATTACTCTGTGCAAAAAGAGTTAACTGAGTTAAATTTTGACTGACATTCCTCTGGTAGATATGCTTTCATTCCCTCACCCATTGTTTGGGCAGAGAAGTAAGCTTAAAAATACACACACACACACACACACACACACACACACACACACATATATATATATACAAATAAATAAATGCTACAAACAGGATTTTTATTCTATCTGTTATTTCTCTCATTTGTGTGTGTGTGTGTATATATATATATATATATATGTCATCAACTGGTTTACCAACATCGGATTTAAGGATAAATGTACCTTCATACAGTTTGACATTACAGACTATTATCCATCTATATCCAAAAATCTGTTCACTTGTGCCCTGGATTTCGCTCGGGAAGACTCCAACATTTCTGAAAGAGAAGTGAATACCATCATGGAGTGCCGAAATTCGGTTCTAATCTACAAAGATGAACAGTGGACCAAAAAGTCCTGTAACGAAAAATTTGACATTTCAATGGGTTCTCTGGATTCTGCTGAAGCTTCTGATCTTGTTGGATTATTTCTTTTGTATAATTTAAGTGCATTTGATTGCCTAGATTCTGATAGTGTAGGATTATATAGGGACGACGGGTTATTAGTAGTTAGGAATTCCACTAAAATTAAAGTAGATCGTATTAGAAAAATGATACATAAGGTATTTAAGGATCTAGGTCTCAGAGTAATAGTTTCCACTAATGTTAAACAAGTAGACTTCCTAGACGTCACCCTAGACCTCACTAGCAACACATACCAACCATATGTTAAAGTTAATTCCAATCAAATATACGTTCATCCAAATTCTAACCACCCCCCTGCAATCATCAAACACATACCCTATTCTATTGAATGTAGGATCAGTAACAACTCTTCAAACAGTGATATTTTTAATAAGCATAGAGACCTTTACAATTCCGCACTTAAAAATAGTGGATATAAAAATATTAATATTCAATATAAAAGCCCTATAAATAGCAACAATAATGGTAGAAAGAGATCTAGAAAAATCATATGGTATACTCCCCCTTTTAACATTATGGTTAAAACTAAATTGGGGCACCTGTTTCTAAACCTCATTAAAAAACATTTCCCCAAATCTGGAACCAACTCACTCAGTAAAATATTTAACTCTAATACTCTTAAGTTAAGCTATAGTTGTGCTGATAACCTAGAAAAAATAATTAAAAAACATAACAATAGTATATTCAGCAAGTATATAAATTCGGAGAGCCTGACAACCCACAAGGTTGCACAAAGCAACATTAAGCAAAATGACACAAATAATAAATCATGTAACTGCAGGAATCCCAATAATTGTCCACTAAATAATAACTGTTTAACTAGCTCTGTAGTTTATCTCAGTACTATATCAACACTAGAAAATCCAAATATAAAGAAATTCTACATAGGTTGCACCATGAGACCATTCAAGGAACGCTGGCGGGGTCATCTGCAATCTTTTAATAATAGTAACTATAAATATATGACTTCATTATCCAAATACTTTTGGAGTCTAAAAGAGAAAAATAAAACACCTAAGGTTAAATGGAAATTAATTAGAAAGGCCCGGACATGTAACTCACTATATGCCCTGTGTTACTTATGCCTTAACGAGAAACTTGAAATAATTAGATTTAAAAATAAGACTGATCTTTTAAATCAAAGATATGAACTAACAGTTAACTGTAAGCATCGTCTTAAATTTAACTTAGTATAGAAATCATATACTTTCTATGATAATGATAAATTAAACTTAATAGACTATTACCTTTTTAGCATGATAGTCGCCTTATCGATATGAATGTGTACTGGGTACTTACAAAGTATCATACGTGTCTGTATTTAGATGTATATATTTGTATGTTATGTAGAGTTATTTCTAGTGTAGGATTTGTATATGTGTATATAGCGGTATATATATGTATTTTTTTTTTTTTTATGAAGGTATATGGTTGTGTATATTGGCTTCTATCATAGGTTAACCTGTTTATGTGTATGAGTAAGGGAGTAAATTCTGGTAAGTGTCTACCACTAAATGTGTGAGTATATGTATGGGTATATGGAGATATTTATGTGTACTTGTGTGAGTGTAGATATGTGTATGCATATTGCATATGTATGTATATGTATGTGTGAGTGTGCATATATGTATGTATATGTAGTATGTATGTTTCTATGTGTATGTATAGGTTTATATATGCATATATATGTATATATATGTATGTTTAAATATATATATGTTTATGTATATGTGTATGTATATAGGTGTATATTTATATGTATGTGTGGGTGTTTATACGCTCGACTGTTTGTGTATTGTTTATCTGGATGTGTCGATATGGGTATTTATATATGATTAGATATTTATATATATATGTTGGTGTGTCATTGTATGTGTATTTGTATGTAGGCTTTAGTGTCTTGGAGTGTATCATAGATACAAACTAAAATCTACTTTTGTTGATAAAGTACCTTTAATTGCTTACAGACCGTTGTTCTTTTCTTAAATTATGATTAACTTTTAATATATTTTATCATAATGTTGTAGGAATATTATTAGAATATAAGTTGGTCTATGTATGCTTATTTCTTTTTCCTTTTTTATGCATGTGTCTAGATGTTTATGTATATATGTGTATGTGTGTTTGTATATGTATGTGTGTGTGCGTATATGTGTATGTGTGTGTATGTATGTGTGTATATGTGTTTATATATATATAGATATATATATATATATATATATATATATGTATATATGCGTATATATATTTGTGAATATGTATGTTTGTATGTGTGTATGTATGTATATGTATGTCTGTAAATATATATGTGTATATATCTATGTGGAGTTGCGTATGTATGTGTGTATATATATGTACTAGCGGATGTGTATATGCATTTTTATACTCATGTCGTTTTAATTTACGTTTGTTTAATTTTTCATGTATACACTTGTATTTGTAAATGTCTATATATATATTTAGTTTATATGCATATATACATGCGTGCTTATGTATGTACATCTAGATGTGTATGTATGTGTGTGCTTGTATATAGTTGCATCTTTATATGTATTTCGTCACTTGCCTTATTTACTTTTCTGCGTCGACGTATGGGTCAATATATTTATATGTGCTTATCTATGTGTATGTTTATGTACGTAGGCCTGTATATGCGTACCTATTATCCTTATATGTGTCTATGCGGGTGCATGTATTAATTTATATGCGGATGTGCGAGTGTTCAATTATATGTGGAGGTGGTTATTTACTTTTGTCTGTAAATGTGTCGAAAACTATATGTTTTCAAAAATGTATATATGTATATATATGTGTATGTGTGTGTATATATGTATATATATATATATATATATATATATATATTTATATATAGTTATTTGTTTAAATTTTATCTATGTATATTTGACCGGTTTAGCTATTTTTCAAGTTTAAATTCGTTTAATAACATATTAAGCCACGAATAGCTTCGACATTTGACCGTCTAGATCATATTGAATGTAGATGTATGTGCCTGTGTGTATCGATGTGTATGTGTAAGTATAGTGCATTTGCCTATGTGTGGTTTGCTTTTTTGTATGTGTGTGTATATATCTAAATACGTCCGAGCGCTTAACATGCCGTTGTTCGAATGATTTCACGTGAGAGGCGACTAACATGTTGAAATGAAACAAAAAATGTATACATCTCTGTCTGGGATTCTGAATACAACTTTCAACTTAATTTCAATGATAATATAAATTAAATAGCATATATATCTTATTTTTATTTTTATATTTTTTCTCCTTGGTAATTCTACAATTTAAAACTTAATAGAGATCTGATTTAGATTTCTAAATAGGTAATTTTAATTTTTTACTTTTAATTTTAATTTCAAATTTTATAAATCTTTTAATATCTAGATAACCTTGCTTAGTTGTCAAATTTTTCGAATCATCTTATACTTGTTTTTTGATTGGCCACTCTAGCTTATGTAACAGCGTTTACTCTTAGCTAAGGATCGTTGATTAATTTGAAACTTTTAAAACCGTTTATTCTATATTCTATATTATCACTTGACAAGACACAAGAAGTGTTGAAACAAAATGGCTATTTTGTCGTGATTTTATAACATATTTATGTTGTAATATTCAAATAAATAATTATATATATATATATATATATATATATATATATATATATATATAAAGATAAAGTGAATATAATTTTAAACTTATTTAACAGTTTAAAACTGGTTTTTATGTGTCTTGTTTTAGCATTTTTTATCAATTTGTAGAAAAAAATGAAACTTGATAACTTCAGTTTATGAAGAGTTCAACATTATTGCAACCCAAATATACTAGCACTGTACCTTAACTCAAATTTGGTGTATGAAATGTATATGCAAACATGACAAATATTCAGGGATAGAGGTAGAATTTCGTTAATTGGTGATTTCCTGTAAACAATTGTTTTTCTTTATTTCAATGCACCCCCTCCTCTTATGTTGACTGTTTATCTTTTGTCTTCTTTCAAATGCACCTGTGTTTTATTTATTCCTACCTTTTTATCTGTTTAGAAATGTATATCATGCCTGTATACACATATATTTACAAAGCTGAAAATGCATGACTAGAACTAGATATACAGTCATGCCAAGAATTCACATTTCTGCATTCTAGTGAATACATGTCTTTGCAAAGAGGAGTTGGGAGTTTAACTTATCAAAAACATTCATGCCTCTGTGCATCATAAAGATTATGTTCATATTGTATTTGTTTTAAAAGATTTTGCAATCTTTTGTGTCTGCATATTAATCTAAAAGAAAAAGATAAAAAGTCAATGTATTACATATAAGAGGGAAATATTTACTTTTTAACTGATTAAGCAATTTAAAGCAAATGTTTTCATTATTTTGGAATGTAATAAAATTGCTCATAAATCATTCTTAAAAATGTTTTCAATTTACAAATAAATTCTTAATCTTTGTAAATTTCCTAAATCTAATAAAGAAAATGAATTAAGTACCCAAAATTAGAAAAGTGCTTAAAACAAGATTACATCTTCTTGACAGATTTATTTAACCTATAAATTGAGGCAATCCTAAAAGAACTATAATTCCTAACAGAATTTATTATTGGTGAGCATAGAGTTAATAGCAGATACAGAAAACTGCAAAACCTCTTAGACAAAGTAATAAAGGAAGACGGTATGAAAGGACTAACCAGTAGACAGAATGTATGACTGCCATCAAGAGTTATAGAAGCTACAAATTGACAATGTCATAATCAAACAAGTACAGATAATTAAATATCTGGGAAGTTGACAGAAAATGTGATCCCAAAATCTGAAAACACATAGATATAATGAAAGCTGTCATCTAAAACTTAAACAAATTAATCTTTAGCACTCTTCATTATTAGTATTACTTCCCTTTCCACTACATTCTTTTTTAAGTTCTCTCAATTGCTGTATCCTTATTGTTAATTTCACTCAAAGTTGTTTTGTGTTATAGCAGGATATAGCAACACAACTATAAAATTCAAACAAATTCAAATTTAGGGATCTGTCATCTTCAGTGGCAGGATAAAAGTCACATACAGAGTGATAATGGTTAAGAAACAGGAAAAGTTAATTTAGAAATAAAAAATGAGTTCTGAACTGCTATATAATATCAATCCTCCTATATGGCAGTGAATGCTGGACAATCGTACAGAGGAAGAGACCTGAGGCAACAGATATGGTTCTACAGAAGGATGCTTAGAATATGTTGGATGGAACATGTGAGCAACAAGGAAGTTGTAAAGGAAAATGGAGACAAAAAGCACACTTCTACTTAAAATCAGAAAAAGACAGTTAAACATTTTGGGAAACATAATTAGGAAAGAGGGCTTGGAGAATGTGACACAGAGGACATTGAAAGCAAAGAAGACTGGGAAACAGTGTGTAACCTATTTAACAAGCTTGATTGAATAGATGGTAGAATGGGGAATGGGATTGATGGTAAAAAAAAAATACTAAGATTGCTAAGAGCTGCAAAGGATGGAAGGTTGTGGAGAACCAAGATCGCCCACGTACTGAAGGGACATGGCACAAAGAAAAATTAAAAATTGTTCAATATAAGATAATTCATTTTGTTCTAACCAGGAACTAAGGAAACGAAAGCACCATTTCTGCTATTGTTCAGACACTGAAGTACCGTGTTACTCGTATTGTTTGAGTGAATAAAAGAGCTAGATATTGCTTTAGCGAACAGAAGGCTTAAGTTGAAACTGTTGGCATTGTTACTACAGACCCTCCACCTTACCAAGTTTGGACACATTTACTTTTAGATTTGCAGATAATTCACATTATGTTAGATTTGCATTTAATATCCATTTCCCTAAATATCATCCATATTGTCAGATTTCTTCTGCACAGATGTGATAGACCCTCTACAGTTGGTTAATCTGTCAAGAAGGAAGCTTCAATAAAAAAACCTACAACCTCAGCACCTTACTACCATCATCCTACCTGTGTGCACTCTCGCATATAAAGCCTTGGTTAAAATGGTTATGCTGGTCATGTGCATACCATGACTCAGTTATCTGCTAAGAAGAAAACTCCAACAGAAAACCTGCAACCTCAGGTCTTTACTGCCATTTTCCCACCTTACACATAAGCCCTTATCTAAAATATGTGGTTAATATTGCATATTTTACATTCCATGTAAATCTTCATTAATGCAAACCTAGAATGTGTATTGTGGTTTGATGGATGATCTCTTCTCCCTCCCACCAGCCATGGATTGAATAGTTGGACTGAGTGGATCATATAGCCTTGTTTGGTAACCAGTCTACTGCAGAAAGAAACAGCAACCCACTGTGGAAAAATCATCTATATGTATCACACATGGCACTTAACTGTCACCTGTAAATTGTGGAAAACTCTCCAAAAATCTTCATTCATAAAGTCAAGCTATGATGCCAAATTCCAGTCAGTTTTGTTGCTTGAAAACCTTCAACTGATCCAGCAAGGAAGAGAATTATTATAGAATTATTATCTTGTCTAATTATAAAACTACTTGAAGCTTAATACTAAAGAGTTGTCTATAAAAAATGATTGCTCCCCATCTTAGTGGGAAGGGTAATGGGATATGAGTTAGTCCCAATCTGAAGCTGCTTTTAATGGCCAAAGAATGTATCATTGAATCAGTTGAGGAAATTAGTCACAACAATAAAAATATTGTTTAAGTAAGAATTACTCCATTGGCCCATGACACATGTTTAATGATACAATGTTTTAAGTTAATACTAGTTCATTTAACAGAAGAAGAAATCATTTATCTAAATACTGGGCAATGCAGGTGTTTCTGGTCTAATGTTTTAAGTTTTGGATGTCAAAGTGTACACAGACTGTCCTGTTTAGAAGTGATAAGAATTTTGTGGAGGAAATATTTTCAGCCCCAAAGGTGTGGTAGTATCAAAATGGCTGTATTAGTATAACTAAATTTACATTTTGTGTGTATGTATGTGTGTATATATAATCTTGTTAATTAGGATTGTTTTATGCCTATTTGTATTTAAAAATGTATATATATTTGTAATGTCTCACTCACTCTTTCTCTGTTGTTCTGTCTCTCTCACTGTGTATTATTGTGTCTTTCATTCTCTCTCTCTGTTTCACTGTGTGTGTGTTTCTCTCACTGGTTTTCTCTCTGTGTCTTACTCTCTCTCACTATCCCTAACATCTCCAGAATAATGCAAATATTCATATTGCAGATGTCAGTTTCGCTCTGTCGCCACTCTGCAAAATATCCTCACTTTTTCATTGATGCTAGTTAGTCTTAGACTGAAGAAGGCAGTGATCGGGTCCCAACCCGCCTCAGAAAAAGGCCCTCTTCACATGACTCGCCCTTGGCAGCTGCAGACAGACCTTGGGTAAGAGGGAGAGGTGGGGGTTTTCATATCCCCATAGAGTGGGAATTACTCTTGTCCTAGACTTCCACCCAACCCTACACTCATAACACAATTATTACTAAAACAGAGACCATGTGACTACTACACCACTAGTACAGCAATTATTTTGCTACTGTTTGTCTAACATGTTAATGTCCTCTCAATTCTGATAAATTTTCTAGGGTAAGTGTTTTTTTCTTCTTAGATTTTTTTAATTTTTATTATATATTTTATAAATTGCTTTGAATATTACCTTAAATTTATCATTTGAGTTTTTTTTTTTTTCATTAAGCAAAGCAAAGTAAAGTAAGTTTTAAATTGGATTTAATAGATATTTGGTATGTTGGATTTATTTAAAAGTCTCTAATTGCTATATCAATGATTAATAACTGCAAATGACCTTATATCATATTGTTAACAAATATTGTTTTCTTATGGAATCAAGAATAATTAAAGATTCAAAAAATGTTTTAAATTTCAAAATGCCATTTGGAATGAGAATTTGGTGTAAAGTTATTTTTGAAAATTATACTCAATATTTTATGGTACTGAGGATTATCACTCAAATAGCATTAAATATAATTATCTCTCTCTCTCTCCCTCTTCCTCACACACACACACACACAGTTTATTTCCCAGTTATCTCTAAGGGTTATTTTATTAATTTCCAATTCTTCCTAAACCATAGCTAAGAGTTGTAATAACTTTCTGTATACCCCAGTGATTCCAATTTGCCATTTTCTTTTCTTTTATTGAAAATTATCAGAATGGAAATTATTTTGTAATTGAATTTATTCTATGCTTGACTTTGATAAAAAGCAGTATTCAATTTACATTATGTATGAAAGAGAATTTAACCTTGAAATATTTTTGTTGCTTTTTTTTTATGTTAGGAAAATCTTCAGAGGGTGCTGTTGAAAATTTGGAAACAGACCTTGTAAATTTTTGAGTAAAACTTCAAAACTATGAAACTTAGAATGTTTGGGCTTGAAACTTAATACATTTAGCAAGTAACTCAAAACAGAAGGTTGAGACAGAGATGTTCTTATTAATATTATTACAAATGACATAAAGGCCATGTATGGATAGGATAATGTTTATTAACATGAAGAGTCAAATTAGGGCACCAAATTCAAATTCTGATTGATTCTGTTGCATTTACTTCATGCCAATACATGCATTCTCAGAAATGAGTTGTTAAACCAAATTTAGATGGGAGTTAAATACTGAACCATCTATTTCAGATTCTTCAATTATCTTCAGTATTTCTGGTGCTATTAATACAAAGTATTTTTTTTTCAAAGGTTGTCTATCCTTTTGATTTCCAAAAGATGCCAACCATTGATACTGATTTACTAAGTCATAGTGTAAATGTAATTGATTGAACAAGGTGGACTCATCAATAAAGGGTTGGCAGGGGCTAAAAAACCTTCCTCTAATAATTGACTGCTTCAGATTGATTTTGAACAGTTTGAGGTGCTACTCCAAGATTTGAAGAATTCAAACTGATTAATCTTGTCATCTGACTAGTAATTCTGTATTTACCCACAACTCATCAGATATGTTTCCAGAAATTTTCTGTGTGAATTTATAGGATGAGGAGTCATCATTATTTACACTATTTACATGTGGACTATTGTCTTCATCTTTGTTGCTGTTATCACATTGGTGTACACCATCCAGTCTGTACTGATTCAATAATTTCTGTGAATCTCTGGGATGAGTTATCATTATTTACACTATTTACATGCAGACTATTGTCCTCATCTTTGTTGTTGCTATCACAACATTTTGGCTGTTATGATTTCCTGCCTTCATCAAGTGCATTATTGGTCCAGGCAACCTACAGTGAATTCTGAACTGAACCCTTTATTTAATCTATGGAGGCAGACTATTTTCATTTCACTGCCCATGTCTAGGGATATCATGTCTAGTTTTTATTTTTAGTACTGCTCAATTATTGCTTACCCTGTCTCTACAGTGCCTGGTCCAGGATGGTTGATTTAGTTTAGCAGCATATCAACCTCAATGGGTTATTTAATGTCAAAAAGTAAATAATTTGAACAGTTTTATTGTTTGAACTATATATATTTCGAATGCAATTACAGATAAAATGTGTTGTTAATTTTACTATAAATACATATTGTTGCTAAAATTTTTTTTTTTGCATAAAAATGTATTGCTGGTATTTTTACTATAAAAATGTATATTTATTCTTCCATAGTATTTCGGCACCAGTTTGGAGGTTAACTATTTGCTACAAGCTGGGACCCTGACAGGTGCTACCACCCCAAGTTAGGGTAGACCTGGGAACAACAGCAATTAAACCTTCAATCTCCCAATGTTGCAGGATGTAGTTTATCAACATATCCAGAACTAGCCTGTCTCAGATTAAACTCACAATTATTATGTCACCAAATTCACAAACCAATAATTTAATCCACTAGGCTATTGTTCCTGTGGAGTATATGGAGCTTTCAACCTAACCTTACTGCTGACTAGTGCTGCTGCTTCTCATGTTTGACTGTACTCCCTGAAGCTTTTCTCTTTTGTTACAGTTGTCTTTCTTTGTGTTTTATATTGTATTTATTTTTACGTGGAGCCTATTAGGGAGGTCCTCATAGCCTAGCGTATTTTATCACACATTTTGAAATCACTTTCCAAGGATTCTTTTTTTATAAAGTTATCTTGTAGCAGATGTTTTCAAAACACTTGTGCAGCACTTTTTTAGATATTGTGTCAAGTATCTGTATTCATAAAAAAGTTTTCAGAAGCCTAATAGTTATTGGTCTAGAAAATAAAATCAGCAACCAAAGTTCAAATTTTGACAAATACCCTTGAGAAAGGCACAAATCTATTCCTCCCTGAACTGTGATATTGCCAGAGAGCTTAACAAATGATGTCTCTTCATCATGTTACCATGAGTGGGCGAGTAAGTAATTCGGCATACCACACCCTCCTAAATCTACCTTCCTACCCAAGCAGTAGTAAGAGTAAAAACAGTTACATCTCTTGTCAACCTTAAAAATATTGGGGTCAATCATCAGAAAAAATTTGAATCTTGTTCATAATCAGGATTTAATTGCCAAGCATTTTAATAATGATCCTCTTGGGAAATTTATTTCTGAACAATGAAAAAAACTTCAAGCTATGTTATAAAAATCTCATTTTTTATCTGATTGAATTGTTATCATAGCTGATTCAGTAATTCTTTTAAATGATATATAATGAATAAATTTAACCATTTTGATGTGTTTTAAAAACTGAAAGGATGGTTTCTGTTTAGTATAAGGAAGAATAAAGAATTTAACATATCACCATTTTTTAAATTCTTTTATGCTGATAGATTCATTTTTAAATTTTTTTTTTTTTTTAAATATAAATTTTATCATGCATCTTCTATGTGCCATGACCTTTCAGGATATGGGTTGTCATGGCTTTCCACAATTTCCTGTCCTTTGTAGCTCTAACTAAAGTTTCTTTTTTTTCCCCCCTATATCTTCAGATTATAAAAGTGTGTAGAATCTGTTTTACACTAAAGTGCCAAGATGTAAACATAAATCCAGTTTACACTAAAGTTGCAAAAGGTAGATATTCATATGTGCCTGTTCTGGCAAGCATTTAAACAAGCTCATTAAGTAGGTTATGCACTGCTTTCCTCTGTCCATCTTGCCTTCAATATGTCCTGAGTGTCAAATTTGACAAGCCCTCTTTCCTCATTATTTGCCCTAGAAACTCTGTCTCTTTCTGATATTAAGTATAAGTGTCTTGTTTGTTTCCATTTTCCATGAAAGTTCATCATTACTCACATGTTCTGAACATAAGATACAAATAAAAAAAGAAAATAATAATTATATATATATATATATATATATATATATATATATATATATATAATTTTATATAGTTACTGTGATAAAATTTATATTGATGAAATGATGACATTTAAAAAAAAAAAACATCTATAAACATCAGACCTATAAAAATCAGGAAATTCTTTATTCTCCATTGTAAAATGTACAAAGTATCCTTTCAATTTTAAAAATGACAAAATGGTTAATTCATCATAAATCATCTAGAAGAATTATTGAATCAGCTATCATATCAAAACTTGAGATGTGTGTAGAGGTAATTGTGTATCTGTTTGTATTGGGTGAACATCGTTGTAAAAAAAAAAATTATATTATCAACTCTCGTGTTATAATTTAGCCAACTGACAAGTCTTAAAATATGTTGCCTCCACCCACACCCCACTCAAAAAATGGTTCAACTTGTGGATAGATACTAGCAGATTCAGATACAAACCTGATAAATGTGCCTACTTTTTTTTATACAAGCCACATTTCGACATTTCACAAACTGTTACTTTGTGGAACCAATTCCTAAGAAGATACTTTCTTAATAACAATAATCCCAATCTGTTCAAGTCTATGGTTAACCATTATCTTCTCTACATTAACCTGATAATCTGTGCCTCTTACCTTTTACTATTTAACTTTCAACCTCTAGTGGCTCTTGAGCCTTGTATAGGTTGAACATTATTATAAAAAATAAATTTAACCATTAGAGAGATGCAGAATTAAATGATCTACAAGTGCCTTAAGACTGATAAGCCACAGCATGTTTTATAAAAATCAACTTGTGTTACTATAGGGGAAGACATATTGACTACTGATTTACTCATTGCTACACACTACATACAATCTTACAATATTTAAAATATCTACTTGGAATTTCAGATGTTAAATTTCCATGTTAAATTTCCTTTTTAAATAAACACATTTTTTTAATTTAAGTCAAAGATCTTAATTAAAAAAAAAAAAACTTTTGCTAGTAACTCTCACAATTCAAGAATTTTAAACTGTATTTTCATTTATATTTTTTATTCAATTACTTTGAAATTTAAATATTCAAAATGAAAGCTGCATTTTCAATTAATTATGCATAAAAGAAACCTATTTCAAATAATTTTTTAATCTTAAAAATTCCTCATTATTTTGAGTTTAAATAAAAACTTAACGACAGCTAATTATGAATGAAATGCATATAGATAATTAAGGAACTGATTTTGTGCGGCAGTAATTTCTTGATTATTTTTTTTATATCTAATTGTCAAAATATAATTTTGAAGCTCTGAGAATATTAAAAGGTGCTGCCTTGTAGCTAAAATAGTTGCCTCTTTCTAGCCAGCATCTGAAGTATTTGAACCCCAATGAAAAGCTAGAATTTTCAGAATGTTTTTTAAAAGGAAGCACACACTTCACATTTAGAAGATTAACACAACATAATCTACAACCCCAGTTTAACTCCATGGATCCATTACTGAGGTATTCAGAGATGGCTCCTCATAAAATATCTTTTCCCTCTTAAAAATGATGTAAACTGCTGAGACTTAAAGCTGACCTCCTCACTCAAAACTCAAATGGAACTGTTTTATTGGCCTTGTGCTGTATTTAATAGATAGCTTTACAGTATCCCAATAATGGAAAATTCCTAGGTAGTGCTTGCAGATACTATACTTTGATCCTGGGTAGAAGGAAGTACCAATTTATTCTTAAATAATCTAATTATTTTTCTTTACAGGTAAAGAAAAAAATAAACTTTCTCATGAATATTAAAATAAATCTTGTAAAATCATATGAAACCAGACAATTGTTCAACATATGTGTCGGGAAATCTGAGATGTTTTCTATAACTTTCCAAATTGTTTATGTATTCTTTGTTGTATTCTTCAGCTAGCACATTCTCTGATCCTCATTATGTGTATATCATATCTGATCATTCTTTTTCCAGAAAAAACATTTTACATTTTAAAAAATTATGGATAAGCCAAAAAATGAAATTTTTTTTTTTTTTAATCATTTCACACCAAGCAAGGTGGGAATTCCACTAGTATGCAGGAGGTTATAGGGTTGTGAAAATGAAAGAGAAAACTGAGAATAGGGAGGATTGAGGAAAGGACAAAAGATGAACGGAATTCAAGAAGACAGAAGATGACAATTGATTTTGCATTTAAATTTTTGAAGATTGTAGTTATCAGGGAAGCAAGTAAACAGAAGAGTTCCACAGGTGAGAAGTGTGAGAAAAGAAAGTAGAGTAGAAGTGGAGGTTGCATTTAGATATTTCAACAGTAAAAGAATGATACCTATATGCCAATCTAGTAGCACATGATTACGATAAGATTAAATTAAAATCAACATTTTCCACTTACAACCTTTCTCACAGACAAAACATCACAAACGTCCTGATGCTCTATTGCTATTTCCATGAAAAGTGTTCAAACCACATTCCTTAATTTTTACTACTACTAACCTTCACAGCTAAGACCCGCCATGCCAAGCACGTTGCAGTGTTCTACCTTCATATCTCATTGGCGAGATGTAAGTTCCACTCAAACAGCTTCTTCCCACATCTGCCACATTTTGGAACTGAATCCCAAGAATATGCTTCCCCAATCACTACAATCTTAACCTGTTCAAGTCTAGGGTTAACCATTATCTTCCCCACATATCCCTATCAATTGTGCCTCTTACTCTATAACCCTCTACTTCAAGTGGCTCTTAGGCCTTGTATGGAGAGAAAAAAAAGAACCATAAAATTAAATTATGTTTGCCCTAAAATGCCATACATATGAAGACAATTGAAAATGGTGTCTGTGGTAGGCAATGATAAAAACGGTTTCTAACCTAAACAATAGAATATTAGCATGTCAAGAAAATTAAAAACCAAATTTGAAATATTTTGGAAAAAATGTCTGTGTACTGATATGGATAAATTATAAGCTATCATATTGAAATTACATAACGTAGGTATTAAAATTGAGAAACAGTGCATCTTTTATGAATAAGTTTTAGACACACCTACTTATTTTTTCTGCTTTCTGATTGGCTAATAAAGGCAAACATCTTTAGTCTTGTAGTGCTCCTGTACTTTTCAATCATTGTAAGTGACAAAACGTTCTTTCTTCTATCTTAATGGAATATCAAAAGGAAATTAGTTTGTTTTTATTTAATTATTTAAATTAATCATCATTGTTATCATTCTTTAGGCTTTCCACAATAACTGCATACAATTCAAGGCAGGAAATTATTGATTTTCCTATCTAGATCCTCATTAATTCTATCTTTTAAATTGCTAATCAACTTCAATCAACTTTCTGCTTTGTAAAAATCTTCTTTCTGGTTTTTAAATAATTATATATTGTTTTGTTTATATTAAAACGTAAAATTAGATGTTCTGCCTGTTTCTATTAAATAAAATAGATATATGAAATGTCTGTCTGAATTTCTGGGATGAGTTATCAATATCTACATTATTTACATTCAGACTAATGTCCTTTTCTTTGTTATCTTAGCATTTGTACAAACGCTTTAATCTTGTAGTCCATAGGACAATAGCCTAGTAGTTTAAAGCCTTGCTTCATGAATTGGGTGGCACAGTGGTTGTGAGTTCAATCTCTGGGCCTGGTAGTGCAAATGAAGCACTGCAAAAAAGAATAAGGCAAGATATTCCTAGACATGGAGAGTAGATCAAGAACAATCCCCACCCCAGTAGATTAAATAAGAGGTTCAGTTTAAAATTCCCTGAAGATTATGCCTGAACAGACACCTGAAAAACACTGATGAGCATAATAGCTGAAATGTTGTGATAATAACAATAATGATGAGGATATTAGTCTGAATGTAAATATGTTAAATATCACTGAAAGAAAATGTCAAGTCTAACTGTCCATTAATGTATCCACAGAACTAGTTTTCCCAATGTCTGGTACACCAGCTGCCTGGCTAATTCCATATCTTTTTGTGAAGAAAAAGAAAACCATAATATTGAAATCTATGCTCAATTGATAAGCCAATTCTCATTCCTCAATTAGGCTGTGTCAATTTACTGAACTTTATTCTATAGATGGTTGTTGTTACCATCTCCTTCCAGAAGAATCCTCATCATGGCCATGTTTTTTTTTTTTGTTGAGGTTAATCTCGCACAAAGCAAGGTGGGTCCTGACTGACAGAAGTTTATCTTTACACCTGTCACTAGCATCAGTTTGTTCAAGGCCCAATTTTTTCCTCTCTTTCTGAAGAACACCCTCCCATCTTGGGCTGCCCTCTTATTCTGCTGCCCTCAACCATCATCTCCTAGACCTCACTGCACTCAACATGACTAGCCAGACTAGTCTATGGCTGTGTAGCAGTAACACAAAATTGTCAAGGCCTAGTTTCTCAAGAAGCTAATCTGCCCTGACCTCGTTATCAGTGGATACACCAAACATCCAGCATATCAAAGCTCTATCATTCTGCCACAGGCACTTGAAACTGGTGTCAGTGGAGCCCATGTTCCACTGACATGTAAGTGTGAAAAGCAGATGTTGACTGTTGAAATTACTAAAGTTCTATTACAATAGATTCTTCTCTTGCACTTCTCACCTGTGGAATTCTTCTCCAGCCTTTTCTTTCCTGTCAACTACGATCTTCAAACATTTAAATGCTGCATCAATCATCATTTTCTGTGTCCTTGAAGCCAATTCTTTTTTTTTTTCCTTGGTATCATTTTCTCATTATTCTCAGTAATCCCTTGACTTAGTGGCTTTATTGCCTTGCTTAAAACAAAGAATATATAGCACAAAATGTATAAACTTATGCATGTGAGACTATATCTAAACTTGGTATGCTTGACACTGTAAAAATAGATTTTTCTGTAAGGTATCTTAAAGAATTTACGTTGATCTTGCCCCTGAAGGATGTGCAGGTGGTGTAATGGATAGTGGCTCAGAATGAGAAATTGTAAAGCTGAATTCAAATTCCAGTTGGGATTCATTACATTCACTTATGCACAAATAACCTTGAGAAAGGTATGAATCCATCTCCTTATATATATATATATATATATATATGAGATATGAACACCTGAAGAATGAGAAAACCATACTTATTCTTTAAAAAATTGTTAATGCAATATTCACTCAAAAAAAACAGTAATTATTCATAGAATCTAAAATGTTTCAGCTTTAAATAACTCGGAAAATGGTTGATAAGCTGTAAAAAAAAAAAAATCTTGAGCTAAAGTTTTCCTTTTGATTCTCATGAGTGTTGAAGAATGAATCTGCTGTGTATATTCACAGCTAAAGAGATCTGGGGCACTTTGACATGGTGTAATGGCTAGCAAGCATGTCTCACTAGATCCGTTACAAATGAATGAGTTCAGTACTCTGTGGTAGCCCCATACTTTTGGCCTTGTGCCACATCTAAGCTACACTTACTAAATCACTATAAAGAGATCTGAACACCTAAAATATGTTCATTAAATGAAGAACAAAAGGGAACCTGTAGCAAACTATGATCATTGATATTGTGAAGCATTAAAAATAAGTTATCGGCTTCTTTTTGACTGAATTGGTTAAGCATCTCACATTACAGTCTTTCAGATAAGCAATATGACTTTCACTTTGCTAGGTCAACTGCTGATGTAATAATGACTATTGCTGAAAGAGTCTATCAAGCTTTAGATAAGAATGGTGAAGCTTGGGCTGTTGCTTTTGACATCTTGAAACCATTTGACAGTGTTTGGCATACTGGTTTTCTTCACAAGTTGAAAAGTTATGGTATTTGCAAACAAATTTTTGAATTTATTCAGTCTGTCTTATTGAGAAATGAAAGTATCTCTCTATATTTCTGAGATGAGGTATTATGTACACTATTTACATTATTCAGCCTATTGTCCTCATCTTTGTTTCCATATTTATCACAACGTTTTGGCCAAAGTACACTCCAGCCTTCTTCAGGTGATTGGAATGTCCAACTGAACCCTTTATTTCGTTCACTGGGGTAGACTGTTCTAGTTCCACGTGCCATATCTAATAGATGTCAGTTATCAGTTATCGCCTGTTAATTCCCCTCTACAAGTTTTCCACCGCCTTAACCAGGTATTGAACTCACACTCTTTGGGTCCTGTCACAGGATCTAACTAATGCCTTAATCCACTATGCCATGTGATATTATAATACCCAGAAATTCATACACAGATTGAGGACATCTGTGTATGAATTTTTGGATATTATAAACCTAATGTCTTTAGCAACCAATTTTTTACCAGTGCTCATATTGCAATTTTTACTGTTATCATTGCATGTTTTTTTTATCAGAGCTCATATTGCAATTTTCGTTATTATTTTCTCTGGCACTCCTTATTGTATTCATTTCTATGCTTGGTTGGCTCAGGAGATTTTTGTGGCATAGCATATGTGCCAATTCCTTAAGTTTATGAATTTTCCAATGATCTTCTTTGTCTATGATTTCAAGCTGGTCCCACAGAGGGCGGTGATCTCTTTTTTTTTCTCCATATATGGTCAGCCATTCCTGATTTTTCCACTTCCCCTTGTGTTTCAGCTTTCTGATGTTCTTGAAGTAATGGTGAGCTTGGACATAGTGAGTTTTTTCACCAAGGTACCCATGGAGGAGGCGCTCTCTATAGACAGATTGGCCTCTGACTCATCCCTAGTAGAACGGACCAGTATTCCAATAGATAATCCGTTGGAAATGTTGACTTTTTTACACAAACAATACACATCAGAAAGGGATCACACATATATTTGAGCTCTGGTTAAAAAAAAAAAAAATCATACAATGATAACAGCAAAAATTGCAATATGAGCACTGGTAAAAAATGATTGCTAAAGACATTAGGTTTATAATACCCAGAAATTCACAAATTTCTGCTTATCATATTATATCACATGGCATAGTGGATAAAGGTGTTAGATCCAGTGACAGGATCCAAAGAGTGAGTTCAATACCTGGTTAAGGCAGTGGAGAACTTGGAGAGGCGAATTAACTGGAGATAACTGATAATTGACATCCATTAGACATGGCATGTGAAACTAGAACAGTCTACCCCAGTGAGTGAAATAAAGGGTTCAGCTCGGCATTCCAACCACCTGAAGAAGGCTGGAGTGTACAACAGCCGAAATGCTGTGATATATATTGCAACAATTATATTGAATTCATTGCTAGGTCTGCTGCTAAGAAAGTTGGTTCACTGTATCATGCCAGACAATTTTTCTCTACCATTCATAAGTCTACCATTTGTCCATGGTTTAAATATTGTTTCCATATATGGTTCACTGCTCCTGCTGTATCTTTAGAGATTCTTGATAAAATCCAAAGAATCAGCAATGTTATTGGTCATGACCTGAAATCTCAGCTTCTGTTACTTTTCCACTGCTGTAATGTAACTTCCCTGTACCTTTTCTATAAATACTTTCATGGTAATTGTTCAGATGAATACTTCGCTATGGTACCTAGACTTTATGAATTTAAGCACAGTTCTAGTTTGGCAACATGGTTTCATCAATTTACAGTTGAAATGGCTAGATGAAACTGTAAGTTCTATGCTAACAGTTTCTTCTATTACACTTCTCACATATGAAATTCTCTTCTGGCTCTATACTTTCCAGCCAACTTTAATCTTCAAAAATTTAAATGTAAAGTCAATCATTATCTAGTGTCCTCTTGATTACTCTTCTATTGTTATTGCTCCTTAATAATGTTTCACTTTTTTCGTATTCTTTCACACTCAGTAACCACCTGTCTTAATGGCTTTTACTGCCTTGCATGGGGTGAATATAGCACCCTCAGATTTCTATCTCTAGTCCAATGAAAGAGGCTCTGAGTGAATGTTATGCTGGTGATGAAGAAGTGAAAACTGCTGAAAGGGACTGGCTATACAGCATCCAGCTGAATTTTATGGACCTGGTATCCATGCCCTCATTCATAGGTTGAACAGTGTCATTGAAAGAGGTGGTGACTATGTTGAGAAGTAGTGATGTGAACCTGTGATGTATAGCTATATCTTGAAGTACAATATTTGATTATGTTCCTTATTTCTTATATAATGAAATGAATTGCATTACTTTTTTGACTTGCCCTCGTATTTTACAGCATTGATTTGTTTTAGTTATTGCAAACAAAGATTCATTCTTTGAATTTAACATATTTGTAAGAGGCAATAAAAAGTTAATCTGCTGTCAATTTGCCAAAAGAGAATAATTCTTATTAAACTGATAACAGATACCCTTTGTTCTTTTCTACAGATTAACTCTGGTAATATCTGTTTGCTATGTGTCTTCTCAACTCTTACTTTCTTACTGTCTTTAATTATTTATGAATTTGAGTTCAGATTTATCAGAATGGTTTAAAAATCAAAATGCTATTTCAAGACAACTGTCCTCTCAATGAAATATTTACAATTACAATGCTTCTGGTCTTTCTAGGTTCATGGACTTTCTACACTCAACAAAAACATCACAACCTCCCTGATGAATGACTGAAGTTTTGGTTGTCATGGTTTCTTTTTTTCCTTTTCAGTTGATCCATTTTCTTTAGCTGCTAAATTAAAGTGGAAGCTCAGAATAAAGTTTTGGACAAAACTTTTCCTCTTATTTAACAAGTTCATTTTTTCTGACTGATATCTTAAATCTTTAATGCTCTTAAATTGTAAAATGAAGTTTTCTTCATTATTACATCAAAGTCAATACCGGAAAGTACCCAACCATTTAATAATGACAAACACACTTATCTCGGTTTTGAAAAGTGAAAGGGATACTATCTACAATTTCCTTTTGAGATTACTATTAGCTATCTCTTATTATCCTTAATCTTGTCCATGACATTTTAGCAAGCATTTTAACTTTAGGGAAAAAACCAAAAGCCACAAGAAACTAAATTTGTGTGAGTGGACGTGACAGGCATGATTGATGTGATGTTTACCAAAAAATACCCAGTGGGGAAAGACCTTCATGAATTTACTTGCTGGAAGAATGGTTATATATATGGTCTGTAAGGCCCCTTCCTTCTTTTTGGTTGCTAAGTTATATCAAGTCTGCACAACTGATTCTCAAAATATTAAAAAAATTATGTAATATCCTGAGAGACCTCTTACATCTTTATTTGATTGTTTTCAAAATGTTTTCTCAGACTAAATTCCAACCCTCATCCTACTCTGGGGAGGCACTGCATGACAGTCTTGACTCTATGTTGGATAGGTACTACATAAGTGTGCTATCTTAATCAGAGGCTCCCTGTTCATGTTTATCACTATACTATCCTATCAACTACTAAGGAACTCTTTCAATATAGTTACAGGCATTAAGAACAATGTGTTGTCTAACTAAAATGTAATATTTGCTTTGGAGGAAAAGCAGGGAACAAATTAGGTTTTCCTTTTCTTTTTTATTAATAAAGGTAAAAATTGATGAAGTTGTTTTAACTGTCTATTTTATTCACATATGGCTGACTCTTCTTTTATGTGCCATTTCCCTTCAGAACATAGGCGATCATGGCCCTCCACTTCCTCCTGTACATTGTAGTCCTTAATAAATTGTCTTTTTGTTATTTCTCCCAAACCCTGTTCTGCCATCCATTTGCTCAAGCTCATCAAGTATGTTATACACTGCTTTCCTCTGTCCCTCAATCTGCCCTGTGAGTATCAGATTTTTTAAGCCCTCCTTCCTCATTATGTGCCCCCAAAATTTCAGCAGCCTCTTCCTGATAAGTATAAGTTTCTTTTTTGTTTCCATTTTCTCCAAAATCTAATCGTTGTTCACATGTTTGGTCCATGGTATCCTCAGCATCTTTCTGTAGAAACACATTTCTTTTGCTTCTTCATCTGTGAGGAGATTGTCCAGCATTCACTGCCATATAGGAAGACAGACATAACATAACAGTACAATACTTTTTTCTTTGTTTCTAGCAAAATTTTCTATCTCTTAATTTATCTGCTTAGCTTTTGGAATGCATCTTTGGCTATTCTAATGTGTCTTCGGCTCTGTCATCACTTACCTTGTCCCCTGTTGGAACACTTCCCAGAAATTTAAATTTTTGTACTTGTTTGATTTTCATATCCCTGATTTTTAATTTGTACTTTTGGATCGTCCTATTGCTGAATACACAAGCCTAATTTATTTTTTTAAAATGGTGCATGGAAGTTTTAGTTCACCACTGCAATAGTTAGATATTGAACTCACAACTCTTTGGATCAGGTCACTGGATCCAACCAACACATTTATCCACTGGGCCATGTGTCCTCAAGGATACCTTAGTGGTGAACAAAAACTAGGCAAATTAGAGGGAGATAACTGATACATCTGGAAGAGGCATGGCATGAAGAACTAGAACAATCTACCCCAGTGGACAAAATAAAGGGTTCAGTTCAAAATTCCAATCACCTGAAGAGGGATGGAGCATACAATAGCCGAAACATTGTGAATATGGCAACAAAGATGAGGACAGCAGTCTGAACAATGTAAATAGTGTAATAATTTCAATACCTCATCTCAGAAATATAGACAGATACTGTTCTAATATACAGCAGAATTTTATCAAATGCAGAATTCCTAACATGGAGGACCTCAACAACCACATTTAGCCCAATCTGCAAAACTTGAAATAAATTAAATCTACTTTACAAAATAAATTTCAAAGAAGTAAAATACAAACAGGAAAAAAGGATATTAGCTTTAATAATATTTTGAAGATATAAAAAGTTAATTTTAATATCCCCAAAGCCACAAAAGTCTGTATAATCAGATAATTATTTATTAATTTAAGCTTCTTCACCTCGCCTAAATTTTGGGGTGGAAGACATGAAGAGCAAATGTTTTCCAATTTATGGTAACATTTAATCAGAAAGCATTAAAATTTTCATTACTTTTAATTTGGTTTGTTTTATGGCATATCAACACCTCAATGGGTTATTTAATGCTGACAATATTTTTATTGCTGGTAATATTTATTTTATTTTTTTTTTAATGTATTGCTGGTATTAAAACCTATTTTTATACTTTCATTATGTTTTGACCCCAGTTTGGGGGTTAACTATTTACCCATAACTGGGACCCTAACAAGTGCTACCACCCCAGATCAAGGTGGAGCAGGGAACAATAGAAATTAAGAGATGGTTCCACACTCCTCAAAACCACCTGATCAGAGACCTTGCTACCAATGTAGTTTGTTGTTATACCCAGGACAGTTATTAATTTTAAAATAGGATACCATTGAAAATATTTGGATATATCTTGTGTATATATTTTGTTATTATCTGAATTTCGTTATCTGTGGTTGTTCCTGAAACATATTTAAAACTGAAGGTCCTGCTATATTTTCTATTTTTAATTTGTAGAAAGAACAAAAATTTCAAAGGAAAGATCAATGAATATGCTATCATCATGTCTTGTATATTACTTTTAATTAGGATAATGTTTAATTAAGTACTTTAGATTGTTTTTTTTTATCATGGTATGTAACAGATATCCTGATTAGCCTTTTTCAAGTGAGTGTGTGTGTGTGTGTGTGTGTGTGTGTGTGTGTATATGTAATATATATATATATAATACATATATATATGTAATATATATATATATAATAAGCGAACAAGCGATTTCCGGTAAATGGCGGCCATTATAGACTACCAACAATAAGCTATATAAACAAATTTTTTTACTACGTTAACCAAAAACACCGATCAAAATAAAAGAATAAATAAATAAATATATAAAATAAAAATAAAAAAACAAACAAAAAAACAAGCAAAATAATTTGACATAAATAAATAAACAAATAAGCGACTTCCGGTAAAAGTACCCGCCAAAATATACTACCCATAATGCACCACTGACCCTTATATAAACAGCCGAGAAAAATAACAGCACTAGTCGCCTGACGATTGCACTAGCATGAAACAGACTGTCGCCTCTAAGTGCTGACTTCCATATCCACTTTTATATTTACACACGCTCTATCTCTGATATTGAGCACTTTACCCCATAAATATAGCACACTTTAAGACTATATTTCTGCATATATATATATATATATATATATATATATATATAATATATATATATATATATATATATACATACAGGGGGTCCTTGACTTGCATGAGGGATCTGTGCGACGTAACCTGATTTTCGATATCGCTCAGAACTCATCCTCATAAGCACCCATGAGTCTGCCTTATGCTTGGGAGCCATAATGAAGAGCAAAAAGTTAACAAAAAAAAAATTGTAGCTTGGTCCAATATGGTGTACAGCCAGTGAAGAGACAATGCTGTCTTCTTCATATAGCACTGAATGATAACGTATTATATATGGGAGATGGCACTGTAACCAAGAAAAGCCGTAATCCAGGTCTGACATAAGCAGAGAACCTTCTGTGTATATATATAATTTTTATTATAATAGATTACAATAAGAACATGTTACTTTGCTACACAAAAGCTTTCATATTTCAGTACTCTGATCATAATTCTTTGGGCAATGGTAGATAGCTTGTGATAAAAATGATTTATTAGGTAAATTTAAAAACAAATCATTATCTTTATTCAAAAGTTATATATAAAATATGAATGTATAAAAATTCAAATATAGCTAAAACTATATCTGTAAAAAGGCAATATGAAACTAAGTTTATTCTTTGAATCCAAGACTAGAACAATTACAAAGTGAAAAGGCACCATCCATTTCAAAATATTTTGCTCACTACTGCCTGCATTTGATAATAGAGTTTATCATTTATTCAAGTATGGTTAAAGACCAATGAAAGTTTCTTTAAGGAGATATATATCTCCAAATGTAACAGAAATGTTCTGAGAACGTTTACAGCATTAATTCAAAAGAAGGCTCAATACCAAGAGTAATGCAATAATTATTTATTATAATTTTTACATACGGACAAAAACAACTTTCTCACTACAAAGATGCATTCTTGTTTCGATGTGGCTGCATCTCAACTGGTGAGAACAAAAATGGTTATCTATAACCATTGGATAACCATTTTTTGTTCTCATCAGTCAAGATGCAGCCGCATCAAAACAAGACTGCATCTTTGTAGTGAGTAAGTTGTTTTTGGTGTATGTAAAAAAAAAAAAAAAAAAAAAAAAAAAAATTATATATTTGAAACCATTTTTGTGATTAAAACAAAACTCTTTAATAATAACTTAGGAAAGTCAAACACTCAGACATCAGACAATTTACACTATGTACATATTTGGCATATTCAAAATATTTCAGCTGTTGTATGCATTGCCCTTCTTCAGGTGATTGAAATTTCAAACCAATCCCTTTATTTCATATGATGACAGAAACATTGTGAATATGATAACAAAGATGAGGACAACAGTCCATACAATGTAAATAGTGTAAATAGAATACCTTATCTCTGAAATATAGACAGATCCTGAAGAAGGCCAGAGCATACAATGGCCAAAATGTCATGAATGTGACAACAACAATGAGGACAACAGTCTAAACAATGTAAATAGCATAAATAGTTAGAATACCTTATCTCAGAAATATAGACAGATTGGGCAATTTGTATTTAATTATGTACCAAAAACCAGAAAAATGTTCTGAAATATAGAAAGATAAATGAAAATGCTTAAGAACTTTCACTGATTTTTAGCTATACATAATAATTGTCACTTCTTTGTGGATGAAGACCATCACATTATTTGTTAGCTTTTTTTTCATTCAGAGTTTTGTTAGTTCCATCATTTTTACCCAAGCTAATGCTCTGTTATGGGGTCATACATACATACAATCTTCATCAGTAGGAATTATTAGGACTTTTAGTTTTCAGTGTCAGAGAATTCTGCAGACTGTTCCAAATTTTTCTTTGGTTTTAAATTAGACAAAAAAAAAGCAGCTACAAATCCTGAGTAGATTAACACATTAATCCTAATGCTCATACAAAATACAAATGTTTTTTTTTGTTATATAAACTAAGCATATTTATAGACTTAGCATTTAATGGTGGTTTTGTTTATTCAATTTCTGTTTATATTGACTCAGCATTACTTAACCTGGCACATGGCCACAAGAATGGTGCACTCAGTGGCTTGCTATTACTCATGCAGGTGGTTCACTGCAAGCAATTAATCTTGTTTGTTTTCAGGAAGGCAAGCCAAAAATACTCTTAAAGTCTGGTGAATATAGAATCTACACTGATATAGTCAGGGTTTGTGTCTGCTTTTTCTACCACTGATGGAACTAGAATTCTCATCTTGGTTATATCCACAACATTTCGGCTATCCTCTCTTTAGCCTTCTTCAGGTGTCTGTTGTATTTCATAATTTTCTTGAAATTTTGAATCAATCACTTTATTCAGTCTATAGGGGGTAGTATTCTTTTTTTATGTTTCAGCTATGATAGCAGGTGATTGAACCTGAAGAAGGCCTGAGTGTACAATGGTCAAAATGTGATAACCACCACAACAAGACTAATCAAAGTATATAAGAATTTCCCATATAAATTCTGACATCATGTAACCATTTTTTAAAATGACTGCCTTCCCCATTAACCTTGAGTTATGTGGTATATCAGGTAGCATACATCAGGAGTGGGTAGAATGGTACTGCACAAATGCCCTGGCATAGTAATTGTGAGTTCAATCCCTGGGCCAGGCAATGCAGACTTGGGCTCTGTGGAAATGGGAAGAGAAGTAACTGAGCAGTACTAAATAAGAACAAGATGAGATATCTGGAGACATGGTCAGTAGGACCTTCCTAATCTACCCCCATAGATTAAATAAAGGATTTAGTTCAAAATTCAGTGAAGGTTACCCAGATTGATAAGCACCTGATGAAGGCCAGACGACACAACAGCCAAAATATTGTGATACCAACAACAAAGATGAGGAAAATAGTCCATGTGTAAATAATGTAAATATCTCCTCATTCTACAAATTCAAACAGTGGTATACATATTTCACTATAAAAAAAAAGTGTCATTTTTTGCTTTTATAAGGTAACAAATCTTATTGTTAAAGTGGCCATTGGGTCCAGCTTGTTGGCCATTCCTGTGTTTTGTTCTCTAGCCTTTGTCAAATGAGAGAGAATGCCTTTATAAGTAAAAAAAGAAATCTGTTTAATTGCCTGGCTGATAATTAAAGTAAAAATACAGGTAAAAGAAGTCAGTTGATTTTTTTCTGAAAACACAAATTTATAGTTTCCATCTTTCCACTTGGTGGTGGTATTGTTGTTGTTGTTCCACTAATCTGTTTTTAATTAAATTAAAGATGATTTTCCTATCTGCAGTTTCTAAACTGAGTCATCCGATGTGAGGTCATTGTACAAACATCTGAGGAAGTACATGTCTGCCAAATAAGGTGGGGCTCCCACCTTTCTGCTGAATAACAAATATCTACACCTTAATTTAAAGTACCTTCTATTCTCTCTTTACTTTTATCTCTACTTCTTGCTCTCTACTTCTCACTCCTTCCCTCTTCTTCCCGCTCCTGTGATAAATATGGCAACAAAGATGAGGACAATAGTCTGAATAATGTAAATAGTGTGCATGATACCTCATCTTGGGAATATTGATACATACAGAAAGCAATGGGGAAACTACTCCACTATTTTTTCCAAGATGGAATGGTAATTCAGATAATGAAGAAAAATATGTGGAGAGTTACCATCACTTACATCCTAAAGGGATATGGCATAAAAAGGTGTTCAACTCTAATATAATATTTCCTATATCACAGTAAATATTGATTAATATTTTCACAGATGAAGAAACTTGAAACATCAGATGTGGTTCTTTCAACAAATGCTCAGAATATCATGGGCAGAACAAGGAATTCATAAGGAAATTGCTACTTACAATCAGAAAGACAGTTTCTTGGATGTATAATGAAGGAAAGAGTGTCTATAGAATTTAACACTCACAGGACATAGTGAAGGCAAGAGAAGCAGAGTGGGGGATACTAAGTAACCTACTTAACAGGTTTGAGTGAATGGGTGGCAAAACAGGAATAAAAATAGAAATGGGTTGAAAATTACTTAGAGCAGCAAAAAACAAGAAGTTGTGGAGAGCCATAATTGCCCATATCCTGAAAGGACATGTCATATAAAATATTTTCGATGAAATATTATTTCACTTTGTTTTAATTTACAGTAATTAAGTACAACTTTGGTTACCAGTAGTTGATTAAAATTATTTATTTACTATAAATGAAATAATTGAAAATAATTTTGTAGAATTATAATTGTACTAGATGTTTTTCTTTGCAGTGTTTAGTATTGTTGAAGTTATCGCTAACAATTTTTTGTTGAGATTTAAAAACTCTTTATTTTATTCAAATTTGCAGGCCAATCAATAAAATTTGAATAAGCTGATTTGTTTAGGAAAATACTTTGAAAAACTGCTACTTCACAGTTTTTATGCACCATAGTAAAAAAAATACTGTACTTTGTACCCCTTACCTGTTTTCACTTCTCCCCAAAATTTGGTTTTGATTGGTCAATGGCTATTAGCTATTTTAGATGGTGTGACAGATGGATGGACTAACTGAAGTCAAGGAATTTTATATATAGATAGATGTTGTGCTAACGAGCTAACCCCTACTGTTTTTCTTTAGTTTTTTTTTTTTTAGTTTTTTTTAAGAATTTTGTATTATAGTCTGTTACAAGTCAGTATTGTACATCAGCATTTAAACTTAAAAATTTAATCAATGTAAATCTTGTTCTGATTAAGCAAACAGAATGTTCTGATAGACGTAGCAACATTCAATAAATGTATGTTATACAATTTTTGTCTACAATTCTGTTGCCTTGATTGTATAGTTCAGTAATTTTTCACTTCAAATATAAATTAAATGCTTCAACATTTAGTTTAAGATAATACTTATTTAAAAAAATTCAGCTTATCTTTGTTAATCTTTATATAATCAGTAAGGATTAATGTGCTATTTGTTTCTGTTTATCTTCAGTGATGCTTTCTGATTCTATTGTGTCATGATAATGACGTTATATGGCCTTGGGTAGTTTAGGCCAGTCTCAAGGTTTTGTTAGTGATACAAGAAAATAAGAATGAACCTTGAAATTTCAGATGCACACTGGGAGTAAAACACACCACATGCCAAACACAGTTTCTGTTAAGTATCATTTCATTAACTTCACTGGAAGATATTTGCCCTTCAGCTTTTTTGTCTACAATTCTTCTTGCCTGACACCATCTGTTTTTTGTTAATCTATCACATGGTATTTCACTAAAGGAATCCTGTCAGGGGATAGTATAGCAAATGGTATGATGATTCTTTACTCTTACTCATTTTACTTTTTCATATCCACTTCACGCAAAACCAATGTTGTAATAAGTTATATATCTGCTGGCACAAAAAGAAATTGTTTACTTTTAACCCATAATAGGTTTTGTTTTAAAAAGTGAATGCTTGTATTGATACACACACACACACACACACACACACACACACAAGTGTTGGCCATTATATAAGTAATTTTAATGATGGAAATCTACTTCTGCTCTTGTAATATAAGATTTGTTGTTTGTTTAGTTGTACCTATTTCAGCCATCCCATATGTCAGATTTAATCACACATAACAAAAGTAGAAATATATAGTATGACCTGTTTTATTTACATCATTTATACTCAATATAATGTCATTGTTTTGGCCATTGTAATTTCTGACCTTCATCAGGTGCTTGTTCAGAGGATACAATGGGTGAAAATGTTGTAATAATAACAACAAAGATGAGGAAAACAGACCAAGTGTAAATAACTCCTTATCCTAGAAATTTTTGATGGGGAGATATATATATATAGTGGACTTTCCTGTTGTATTTGACATATGAGGGTGAAGCAGCTCAGTCCCTAGGAACTAAGAGCCAGACACCAGCACATATGATTTGTTTATAGTAGTGAAGGCTTTGTGCAGAACCAACCACACTTTTTGAAGGGACAAATACAGAGGCCTGGTGCACTATGTACCATAAGGTCCCTCCACAGATTTTGAATTCAGAGTTGTCCTTCTTCTAGACCAGTTACCATCCAATGCTATAGAATGCAGTCTGTCCTGCTATTTAATCATAGCTGGAGGGAGAAGAGGAGGATTCATATCTTTACCAAGGGTATTAGCACATAAGTGAATGTAATGGATTCAACTAGAATTCAAACTCAGTTCTCCGATTCCGCAATCTGAGTCAGTATCCACTACACCACTGTTTATATATATATATATATATATATATATATATATATACACACACATACACACAGTGTATAGAAAGTGCTTTATCAATAGGAAGTAAAGTAAATTTGCATCCAGGTTCTTACAACATTTCACCTGTTTTAGCAAATCTGTTATTAAAATATAGGATACTTGATAACAAAAATGATAAAAATGTAAGGTAAAAACCAAATGAAATTGGCTAAACTATATATCCAAACACAGTAAAAGAAAAAAATTAAAGTTTAAAATTTCAACCTTCTCCCTTTTACTTCATATGCATACATAGTTGCACTAACATAATCATTTTAGTCTGATGATGTCTTAAAAATGAAACGTCACATAAAATTGTTTCCACTTTGTCATTAATTTTCCTTATATATGGGTGTTCATAGAATGTACAATAGTATCCAAACAAAAGTGGAGATGTGACAAAGTGGAAAACTTTTAAAGACAACATGTTTCACCTTCATGTGGTAGGCACTTTCAGGTTGGAATGAAAGACCTGTGTGTAATGAAAGTTTGCTCAAAATGTTTTTTTTATTGAAGCTATAAATATCTTTTGGAGTTAAAATTCACTGAGTAGATCCATTTGTTTCCCTATTAATTTGTATACCACATTATCTAAAGAATGGATTTTTTATTTATTAATTCAACAGTTTTTTTTTTTCACTTTAAATGTTATTTTAGTTGATACTCATTCCTGAGTAGATACACCGTTTATTTATTTATTAAATGATATTTTTGTCTACTAACCTGAATATTTGATAAATCTTATTAAAGAAAAATATGTGCACTCTGGCAGGATTTGAACTTCCATCCCTCTAGTCAGAGGTAAACCATAATTAGATCCTGTGTGTCTTAACCAACTCAGCCATGAAGAAGCTTTGCCAATCAAGCAAGGTCAGAATAATGCCTTTAAGCAAAACTGTTCCTTGTCATAGATTACGCTTTTTGTGGATCAGTTTTAATATTTGATATTACTAGGATCCACTTGGATTATATTCCAATGGATTTATTACCTGCACTATCAACACTGCATAATAACAGTTGCACACTCTAAGTGGTCATCAGTTTATAACACAGTCTAATAATACCTTAAGTCATGAAAATGCCAGTCACCATGCAATGTTGATTTGTGTCTACACTGTTTATATCTACTGATTCTTTATTTTATGAATTTTGTATTATAAGTAAAAAAAAAAAAAATGTATTATCCTCTGGTTTCAAAAAAAAAATTGTAATTCACATGAAATTAATTAAACATATTTTTATCACTTCCCTTTCTCTACAAATATTTTTTTCAGCTTAGGGAGTCATTTTAAATATTAATGAAAAACAGATTTTGCTTTGCTATCAGTTTGAGAGTATCAAGAATGCAGCAAATGCTTTGCAAATTTCTCAAAGGAAGAAGCCTTACATGAATTTCAAATGTTCAGTTTTATTCCTTTTATCATTAAAAATGTCATTAAAGAAAATTACTTTAATCCTATTCATGTTACTGTATAAATAAAAACCTTGATATTACTTTTATTTTATATAGACTGTTACTGAAATGTAATGAAAGCACAATTTGATAGATTTACACAGATAAATGTGAACAGTGAAACAGAACTACTTAATCTGGTATCATTGCCAAGTGTAGACAAAATGATAAAACAATTTCATTTACAGATCAGAGTTCTGGATTCTTACTCTCAATATCATTAGTCTATGTGAATATATTTGCAACAGAGAATTTTCAGATAACACAATGCTATATAAATTTTTTATATATCTTTTCTTTAACAATATACTCTTCAAACATGCTTGCAAGCGATGTGTATGGACTCCCTCTTGATTTTTGTTTTGCGAAACCATGGTACCCTTCAAAATAACTTATGACTTAATAGAGGCAATATATTTTTTAATCATTTCACCCCAAACAAGGCAATAAAGCCACTAAGATGCAAGGTGTTACGGAGTTAAAGAATGAGAAAAATATACTATTAAGGAGAGACGACAAACAACAAGAATTAAGAAGAGAGAAGATAACAATTGACATTACATTGAAATTTTTGAAGATCAAAGTTGGCAAGAAGCCAGAAGAGTACCACAATCAAGAAGTGTGATAGAAGAAACTGTTAGAAAAGAAGAGTCACTGTAAAATGATGAAACTTTAAAATATTATCTATTGCTTTTTTTTAATTAATTTTCAAAAGATTGACTTCTGTGTCATATGCCTTCAGCATTTGGGAGATCATTGCTCTCCACAACTTCCTGTCCTTTGTAGCATTTAGTAAGGTTTCTCTTTTTGTTATCCCTTCTAATCCCTGTTCTGCCAACCATTCACACAAGCTCATTTGGTAGGTTATACATTGCCTTCCATACATCCTGTACCTGTTAAATTTTCCAAAACCTCTTGCCTCATTATATGACCTAGAAACTATCTTTTTCTGACTCTAAGCAGAAGTGTCCTTTTTGTTTCCATTTTACTTAAAACTTCCCTGTAACTCACATGTTCAATCCATGATATTCTCAGCATCCTTCTGTAGAACCACATTTCTGTTGTCTCATTATCTTCATCTATGTGAAAATTGTCCAGCATTCACTGCCATATAGGAGAACTGATATTAAATAACAGTTCAGCACTCTTTTCTTTGTTCCTAATGAATTTTTCATGATTCTTAATACTTTGCTTAGCTTTTGGAAGGCTCTTTCACTATTCTAATGTACCTTTTAGATTTGGGCATATTTTCAGTCCTCTGTTAAAACACTTTGTAGATATTTAAATTTTTTAGTTGCTATAACTCTAAAAGAGACAAAAATACTTTAACTCAAGAAAGAGTCTGATTTTTAAACTGTTCGTGTTTTACCTCATCCCCAAAATAACTTAATTGACTTGGCATTATTTTTTACTTATTTTTTATTGCTTTTTGATTATACTAGTCTTTGCTTTTTCAATAATTCTGTGGTGCTGGAAAAGAAAGATTTATGATGAGCTGTATCCAGAAAACAAAACACTTGCTTCCAGCAAGTTTTCCTTCCAGTTCAACCACATAAAAGCAAAAAGTGACAAAAAGAAAAGAAAAAAAAATCTATAATTAAGGGCAAGGGAATATTAATCCATCAAAATAACATGAGACTTTGGTAACCAGATAAATATTGTTACAACTTGGCTGGGAAATCTCCTTCCATCCATTTCGTTCAAGAAATATTGCACATTTGAATTACCATTTATTCCAGATCTTTTAAAGAATTGTTTTTATAAAAGAAAAAGAAAACTTTCTGGAAGACTGCAAAATATACTTTAAGCAGTTCTTTACTGTGAAATATTTTAGAAAGTTCCTGAAAGATGGAATTATGAAATTGTCTGAAAAATGGCAAAAAATAGTTGAGCAAAATGTTCAATAATAGATGATAAAATTAAAAACATTTTTTTTACTTTATAAACCAAGCAAACTCATACCTTGATATCTCACTAATTGGTAATAGTTAATAAGGTAATGGCCCAACTGTGGCTTATAGATATTTAGTATTCAGCTTGTGGAAATATATTGGGTGTGCACCTTTTCTCATCAACATAAATAAGAAAAAAATTCAACCGTTACAATTATATAGATTTTTATTGACTTACATGCTATTGCAATAGTAATTTGCATATTCTTTTCCCCCCCCCTATCATTCATTACTATATTAAATCTGCATCAATAAAGTTGGAACAATCATCAGTCAAGTTCTTAAAAACATTTGGTATATATGTCTACTTTGTGATTACTGAATCTAATAAAAAGTAAGATGATCAGACATATATGGGTGTCAGGCTAGTAGAAATATATTGAACCTGATTTTATTAGTTCAGGACCTCTTCAATTAACACTGAGTAAAAATTCATAGAGAATGTTTGACATTGTCACAGCATCATATATGATTAAGTATATTGTTAGAAATGGTGTTTGATAACCATGATCATTGTTTCATTGTGGGCTGAGTCAGCTTTGTCACTATGTTAATCTCGAAGACTGTCTTCATGCCAAAACACCAAAGTCATACTGCCTCTGTCTCTTCCTGAAAATAAAATCAGCCATCTATTCACCAAGAGAGGTTTTTTGTATTATCAAAATGCATATAGTCTGTATTGTCTACTTTTATTGTCCACACAAGGGAAATTTTGCTGACTTTTCTCTGTCTGAAAGAGAAGTGAGGGAGATTTCTCAATCTTAACATTTGCAGATGCACATGTTCCTATGATCCAAAAATTCTCAGTGAAAATGTTTGGGGGATGAAATCTCTAACTACTGATTGATCAATTCATGGGCTAATGTAAAGGCACTGTCATATCCTCCTTTTTTTTTTCCTTTTTTTTTTTTTTTATTTTGGTGGGACTTTGACCATCAACTTGACTCTATCCAATGACCTATGTAGTTGTGTTTTAGATTTTTTTCTTCCTAATCCTTAACCTTACTCTTTTCCATTTTATACACAATGTTATAGATTGGCCTACTTTTTCTTGATTTCCTAATACAAAGAGGGTATAAAAGAATCTGTAGACTGTTCATATCTGGTGTTTTTTCCCATTTTAAATCTCCTGAAATGGATTCTTTTACTACAATGTATCATTTATTCCTTATTTCACTGTTAAAATTGTCTTCAAAACCTTTTCCACTTTGCCTCACCATTTAAATTTCTTATTCTTTCAATCATATTTTCTTCATAATTTTTCTTGATAATTAAGTTACAATAGAAATTCTTTCTCTAAATAAAATATTTTTTAGAGATAAATTTAGTTAACCTTTTGAACCCCACAGGACTAGCTTACTGGTCCAAGGTTCCAGTGTACTGTGACCATGTACCTTAGTTTTTGCGTTTATAAAATAACCTGAAACACAATATTCAGTATAGTAATGCATTATATTTTTAAGAATATGGTAAATCTCATGACTGTACACTTTTATATATTTCTGCAAATAATTGGAAAAGCTCTTTTTATGTGAAAATCAATTCTGATCAACCCAGCTCTTCAGGAGTGAAAAGGAAGTGGGTAGTGGAATTTATTTTAACTCTGTTGAAGGTAAGTCAAAATCATGACTGCTTCCCATACCTTCTTTTGCAAATTCTACTTTTTGATATTATTTGTCTAGTCCATTATTCACTGGTTACATTTTTCTGTTATGACTAATGTTAAATGTAATCCTAAAACAAGAAAATCCTTCAACTCAGATTCAACTAAGATAATCTAAAATGGCTGCTTTTATAGCCACATGATGGCTTTTACAGAAATCACTCTGTTAAAATATAGCTGCCTCAACACTGCTAGGTAATGATTCTCATCAACATCACACCTAACAATATACACATCAACACTTTGAATTTGAATTGCATAAATATACCAGAATCTGAACAAATTGTTTACAATTCCTGTTTTCTCTTTTATTAATACAAGCAAAACAAGATGTTCGTTATGTAATTATTAGTCATAAATAATCAATAACATTTTATCTAACTGCTAAACCCAACTGATCCCCCACTCAACTGTAATGTTTATGACGAGTAATATTAACAAAATAATACCTTATTGCAAAAATCAGCAAGATTTATGCCTTGCATACTTTGAAACTGGGTTGAAAATATTTAACAGGATAAAGGAAAAATATAAAAACTGAAATGGTTTAAAATTGTTATTGTTAATTCAACTCTATAATACCTTTTGCAAAAGGCATGCTACTAGACTTTCCCTATATCCTGATGAGTCATGGAAAGAAGACTTGGAAAGAATGAGGACAATGCTGACCAAATACCACTATATCTAAATTGCCTTTTACAAAAATAAGAATTACACTTATTTTTTCCTAATTTTATCTTCTACTGAACATTAACTGGTGTGTTAATTACTACATAGTACAGGCAATGATTATATTAAATTGACTATATAGCAGAGAAAATAGCTATAATTAATAGTAATTACTATGTAGTTCAAAGAATTGCTATAATTAAAAGGAATTGCTATAGAGTTCAAGCATTTGCTATGGATAGCTGGCCATTCGAGGATGCTGTCTACTAGGGCGTTTAGCTAATCCCTGTTTCAGATGCCTGCTTAGGTACATTTGTGTTTGTTCAAAACCCATAGACCCCACTTGTGGTTTATAGTGCAACTATGCTGAGTGGACCTTTATTAAAATTTTTGGGAGATAGCGTGTTATCTAGCATGATCAGTATGCACAAATCCTCAGTCATGATGACTTATGACTTTGTGCTAGCACAACCAGCTGTATGGACATGTGGCTGAGTGGTTAGAACATTTGCTTTCTGACCATGAGACCCAGGTTTGAATCCCATAATTACTATATAGTTCAAACAATATGATTATATTAAAAATGAGTATACTGATCGCAACATATTCATACAATATGATTGTGATATTTTAATTTATCACATTTCAACTAACCCATTCTCTGTCCATCTTCAGGTGTACAATCCATATAAGTGGGGAATCATTTTTTGCTGAAAAGTACACGCAAAAGAAATTATAGCAAATAAACTGATCAGACCAACCCATTCACACTAATGCTTGTGACACATCACTTTTATCTAATATTGTTTGGGCACTCAAATCTTTCTATAATAACTTAACATTTCAGCTGATTAATTCTTCATTCCTTGACAGGTGTAATCCATAAGAACAAAGGATGCTTTACTAAATGGAAAAATAAACAAGCAAAGCAAATTGTT
This sequence comes from Acanthosepion esculentum, assembly GCA_964036315.1. NCBI lineage: Eukaryota > Metazoa > Mollusca > Cephalopoda > Sepiida > Sepiidae > Acanthosepion > Acanthosepion esculentum. The sequence goes on along the minus strand of OZ038480.1, from coordinate 414,231 downwards.
CACTAATGTACCTATAAGACTTTTAATAAGGTGATAGTCCAGATCAAATTTCAGTTGGGTTCATTACATTCACTTACATAACCTGTGGAAAGGCATGAATCCATCCCCCCCACCAGGTATGTGTTAATAGGACCTGTATCTGGAAGATCATTGTCATTCTTAAAAAATTCTTAAAGTAATATTCACAAAAAAAGAATTATTCTTTGTAGGAATTTTCCCAGTGGCTTGTGCGTTTGTCTGTGCTCAGCAGTGAGAGTGGAATGAACAAAACCCGGCATGCCAAACTCTATCAAACACTTTGGAGATGTCTAGGGCCATGGCACGAGCTTCACCGTTATTATGGATAGCTTGGTAGACAAATTCAGTGATGGCCGTAAGCACGTCGGCCGTAGATCGGGCAAAGCGGAAACCATACTGCTTGTCTGAGAGCAGATCATGGGATATCAGATGATTAATCATGTCGTTGTTGATAATGGCCTCGAAGACTTTGCCGAAGAGGGGTAGGAGACTGATAGGACAGTAATTGGAAGGGTCGGAGGGGTCACCAGAGTTCTTAAAGACAGGAACAATGGTTAAGGACTTCCAGCAGTCAGTAAAACAGGACTTCTTGAGGCAGCGGTTGTATAATTTAGAGAGGGCAGGTGCCAGTTCAGGCACACATTTCTTCAGGACAATGGCTGGTATCCCGTCACCACCAGTAGCCTTGTGGTGATCTAAGTTAGAAATAATGCCCAATACCGACGACGGGGTTATGTGCAATCCGTTCAAGAGGGCATCAATTCTGGGAGGGAAATCAGGCAAGGGTACACCGGAAGAGTCTAGCATAGAATTGGAAGAAAACTTCCGAGCAAAGCATTCGGCCTTGTCGGCAGAGGTGGTCAGGACCTCAAACTGATTGAACAGGGGAGGAATGGAGGGTTTGTTATTCTTCAGAACGCTTTTGCAGAGGCGCCAATAATCTTTGGAGCCAAATTTGCGGGATGCAATACGTTCCTTCATCCGAGCAGCAAATAGTGACTTGGCATCGTCGAGGATACGCTTACACTTGTTACGGGCAGAGGTAAATAGATGTCTATTGAAGTCGCATATCACTACGAAAACTGTGGAAGAAGTGGTTCCTATGGGCAATGGCGGCTGAGCAAGCAGCTGTGAACCAGGGGGAGGAGCGCGGTTTGACCATGAATTTCCTGGAGGGGATGAAAGCGTCGATTCCAGCTTTAACCCAGGAAGAGACCTCTGAAGCACAATCTTGAATGGGGAGCTTAAATACAGCATCCCAGGGGACATCGTGGAGGAAGTCACGAAACGAGTCCCAGTCAGCCCGTTGGTAGCAGAATGTGGTTCTGGTGGTAGGAGGCTCCTTGCAGGGGGTGGGCTGAAGGAGATGCTAACAGACACTACAGCATGATCGGAGTTACCGATAGGACAGAGCTGCGTGGCACTACAAGACTCGGGGATGGAGGTAAAACACAGGTCAAGGAGTGAGGCCTTACAGTCACAGTTGTAAGCAAAATGCGTGGGGAAATCTATTATCTGAGTGAGGGATTGAGAGACTGAAAAGTTGAGAGTATGAATGCCTGTGAGGTCGGTAGTAGCGTTCTTAAACCACTGGTTGTGATGGGCGTTAAAATCGCCAAACAAATATGTGAGCGTACGGGTGGACAGAGAGGGCCCTATCTATGCTGTCAGAAATGACATCGAGTATTCCACAGTCCTGAGAGGATGGAGAGCAGTAGAGGAAGAAAAGATAGCTTTCAGCATTGAGAAGAGATAGCCGGAGACACAAGTACGAATGATCTGGCGATTCAAGAGAGCACTCTCTAGCCAGAGGGAGATGGTCCTTGACGTAGACACCCAGGCCATGCATGTGGGTTAGAGTCTTTTCTGAGGAGAGGAAGGTATCCAGGGATCGAGAGATCAGAGGAAGGGATAGAGGAGTCAAGATTGGTCTCACACAGGGCCAGTATATCCAGGCACTTAGCAATGAGGAAAGATTCAACGCTGCAGAAGTTGGTTCTAATGCCACGGATATTGGAGAAGAAGATATTTAAAGGTTTGGGTGATTTTTGGAAGGCTGGTTTAGGTTTATATTTCTGGTTTTTGTAATTCATGTGGATAATTGGTGTTGGAAAAAGAGAAGGCCTGAGTTAAAGGAAGCCGACGGTTATCACCCAGGACGCGGGCAGAGAGGGGGTTTGGCACAGCCTGAATCATAATGTGGCCTCAGGGTTGCCCACCGGAGATGATTGCAGGGACACCTATCCATGCGCGACATGGCACTACAGACACCCCGATATTATGCAACTGTTGATCAGAGCGGCCGCTCAAGACACAACGCAAGAGTTAGGGCTCCTAACTACCAGTTGGAAACAGCAACCAGGGAACTGTCAACCGTGTACCCTCAGAATGAACAGGCAATGCCACAGACTGCACGCATCACGGGAGAAACACAGTGGCACCAGTACAGAGGCCAGAGAGAGATCCGGGAACCCCTTCCTAAACACGAAACAAGGTTTGACCCTGTAATCGTGTCCAATAGAGGGGGGAGGAGTGTAGACCGGGCGGTAGGAAAGCCTACCTACTCCTATGACATATAACATGTGCAACGATGACAAAACAAACAGTAAGTTTTAACTTACTTAAAGTCCCATTGACCTATATTTAAAAAAAAAAATATAATATTACAAGTTACGTTAGTATAGTTAATTCTAAAATAAGATATGTTAGGGGGTCCAATAGCGGCGGTTAACAAAAAGCAAAAAAACAAAAACAAAAAGATAGAAATACAGAAATAAAAAAAATTAAAATAAAATTAAAATAAAAATTTTGAAATAAATTAAAAATTACATATACATACACAAGGAAGACGGAATCAAGTGTGGGGTGGGTTCATACTTAAACGGACAGAAAAAATGCTTGTTTGATGACGACAATCTATACAAGACAATGTCGAAAATTTAAGGCTTACCCATTCCATGCCAAGCAACAAGTTATCAAGGAATTTTAACTTACCTTCGGCTAAGGCACAATATCTTGCCTGCCAGGTCAGAGACACCATTTGCAATTTAGGTAAAGTGCATGTGTGGTTCTAGTGCTTTTAAAATATTGCTAATTTTCATGCAAGGTCAAAAACCTGAATAAAAGGTGAGCCACACAGACAAGCAGTGAAAGAATCTGCAGATCCTGAACTAGTCTCATTGTAACTCTCAACCACAAACTACTTGGGCCATATTGATATGCTAGGAGCTATTGTCTAGACACAGCCAGCATGCATCCTCAATCAATACTGTTTTCTTCTAGCAATGCCCCAGTCGTAAGGGAGCTCATATCAACCCACAAGTTAATTTTCTGGTTGGTAGCACACCATTTTCCCTTCACAGGATCATTTTTTTTTCACTCTGACAATTGTTTCTTGCATCGTCTTCAGTGGTATATCAGTCAGCTCTTCATCCCATTTATGGGAACTCTACAGATCTTGACCTGTGTTGAACCAGCTCGTTGCAACTATCAGCCACACTTGTACTGCAAGTACTGTGTATAATGTGCCTTAAGGTACTCACCAGGTACAATGGATTTAGCAGGTAAATAAAATATTTGGTCATAACAAAAACTCAATCAAATAAGTTCTTCATGTGTAAATGCCACAGTTTCTAATTGCTTTCCAACAATCTGCAACAAATAGAAACTGATTGAGAGTAAATGTTTAATGTATTATAAAACATTTCTTCAAACACACACACTCTATCTATTCAATATGATGGACAAAATGTTATTCAGACATCAAAAGATCATTTGTTTAAAGTTTGGCAACTAATCAATCTTAAGTGGGGAGTATTGATTTTTAGATAATCAATCAATATATGAATGTTATTAACAGCTGCATAATTGAACTTTTTTCATTCATCTTGAACAGAAGAGTTTGAAATTGACAAGCATTCTTTTTTTCTTTTCTTATGCTTGCAAAAAGACAAATACTCTTTAGCCATGGGGTGTATTTGATTATTGAAACAAGATTTCCTTTTAATTTTTTCATGTTGGAAAAACGATGGTCATTTACAGGATTTTTTTTCCACACATGTAATTTACACAGCAAATATAACAGTAAAATACATGATAACCCCTAAATAATAGCAAATCCATCAGAACTGACAAAGTAATCTTGGCAGCTACTCTTGAAGAGTAGCTACCACCTCCAATCAGTGGTTAACTGAGGCAGGAAATGGCTTATAAATTTTAATGCAAAACTGCTCTCATTTAACAAGCAGAGAAAAACTATTTTGACTTCCATCAGTATGGCTGATGCTAGACTCGTGGAGAGCAACACACTGCACCTTCTTGGCCTCACATTTTCATTTGACTTTAAGAGCAGCAGCAGTTAAATTTTAGGGGAAAAAAAAGGAGCCTCGGGGAGTGCAGTCAAGTGTAACAATCAGCAGCACTCATCAGTCAACAGGTTAAATTTTGGATCCAAGGTCTCCTCTCAAGATTGAGCCAAGGGACAATAGCCTAAAACACTGGTTTGTGAGCTCAATCCCTGGACTGGGTTATTTGTTCTTGGACTTTGTGGGAACAGGGCAAAAGCAATAACTAAGCATTACTAAGTAAGAACTAAAGGAGATATTCCTTAGATCTGTGGTTAGTGGAACAGGAAGAATCTAATCACATAGATTAAATAAACGGTTCAGTTTGGAATTCCCTAAATGTTACCTGGACTGACAAGCACTTGATGAAAGCCAGAGGGCACAGTGACAAAAATATGATAACAACAATGATGAGGACAATAGTTAATTTGTAAATAATGTAAATAACTGAAGTCTCATTTCTTCTTTTTACTAAGTGAAAAAATTGTGTATTGTGGAAGCCATAACAAACAACAGTAATTGAAACGGTAATCTATTCTACATGTTTAGGAACTGGTATTAGATTGACTTAGTGTTGAGTTCTACCCTGGTTGAAATTTAATTAATGTACATTTAAAGTATTGTGTTCCGCAGAACATTTACATTCAATGAAAGTTTTTTGTAGCTTACCATTAGCACACAAATTGGTATCTGATCAGCATCGTTTTTTTCTTTTTCTTCTTTTTTTTTTTTTTTTTTTTTTTTTTTTCAATCATTTCACCCCAAGCAAGGTAAGATGCAAGGGGTAACTGAGAATCAAAAGAAACTGAAGAACCTGAGGAGAAAGGACAATAAAATTCAATAAGATGGATAAAAATTGAAATTGCATTTAAAATTTTTGAAGATCGTAGTTGACAAGACACAAGATTTCCACAGGTCAAAAATATGAGAGAAGAAACTATTAGAATATAATTTATAGTTACATTTAGCAGTTTCAACAGCAAAAGAATGAGACCTAACTACTAATCTTGTAGTGCACTTAATTTCTGAAGTCAAGTTATCAAAGCAGGAGGCTCTTTAGAATAATTGCCATGAAAATATTTATAGAAAAGGCTCAAGTAAGCTAGATTACAGTGATAAGGTAGTTAATGAAGTCAAGAGGTTTGATAACATTACAAATTCTTTGAATTTTATCAAGAATTTCTAAATACATAGAAGCACCAGAGCAAATGTGGTAACAATATTCAAAGTATAGATGGATTGTAGACTTATAAAGGTGCAAGATAGATTCTAGCAGGAAAGATTGTCTAGCACAACACTAAATTTCCTAGCAGCAGACTGATTGAGTTGACATACAGAAGTATGATGCTGCAAGGTCCAAAACCCCTAATAAATTACAGCTTACAGCATCACTTACAATGTGCACCAATGCATCATCAAAAACAAGAGTGGAAAAACCAGAATTGGTTTAACAAGTTTATTATATTTTGGTACAGGGAAAGAAAATGTAGAATAGAAACTGAGGAAGCAAATGCTTAGCTGTGAATGACTACGACTTCTCAGCAAAAGCTGCTACTGCTACTCCTCTTGATGTAGGAGCATTTGTCTTTTGTCCAACGACCAAGTCCAAAATTATCTCAAATATTCCTCACAACAGCATTGAAATAATGTATTTTCCAAAACTAATTTTATCATAATGAAAATAAATTCACCTAGGTGAAGTTGCATTTGCCCAAGCCATTATTTTTCCTTAAAAAAAGCTTTAAAATGAACAGTATGAATTGCCTTGACTGTTCTGTAAAGAAAACTGTGTAGAATTAGAATTTCTCATTTTTATCTTTTTTATTACTAAGTCTTAAGTTTGTAAAATCCATTCACTAAAATTTTGCTATTTTCTTTCCAGATTTGGAAGTGGAGCCCAACAACCAATCAATTCTAAGTGGTGCGACATCTTGTAAATGAACAAAGAACACTAAAAGTATGTTCATTTTATATCTGTACTATTTTTCTTTTTCTCCTTTGAAGTCCACAGATTGTAAACTACTTTCTTATTTAAAACTTGTTAGTATTAATTACACTTTATTATGAGAGCTCGTATAACAAAAGGACATCATTTTGTATAATTAAAGGTTATACTGAAAAGCTTCTTTTTCAAACTGCTCTTCATTTTCAAATAGGATTCTCTTATTAAAACTAAAACATTTTTGATACATTTTAACTTGAATTAAAAAGAATTCCCCTTTAATTCTCAATTGTATTTCTATGGAATTAATGCATTTAATTTTTAATCCAACATCATTTATTATTAGCATAAAAAATTATTTTAGTAGATGCTCATGTTTGAGTTGATTCTGATCAGGAGATTGGAGGTTTTGAGGAGCATGGAACCAC
>OZ038480.1:362500-402500 GCA_964036315.1 Acanthosepion esculentum | reverse complement strand
TTATGGTCTATAAATCTTTATTTTTGATAGTTTCCATTACCCATCTCTGCTAATCTTCCTAATAGAAATCCCCATTTGCAAATTTTGGAATCTAAAAGCATATTCTTTGTGCACTAACTTCATTGTGTCTGAAAGATGGAATTTATTTTCCTTGTACCTTCTGGCTGAATTCCTACAAAGAAAAAATACAAGAATTCAGGTTTTGAAAGGCTTTCAGTATTAAAACCAAAAATTAATGCAAGAAAATTAAAATATTTATTGAATAATGAAATAATTTACAAAATTAAAAGTTTTATTGTCTTGAAGGGACTGAAAAATAAAATGAACAATTTAAAATGAAATCAGCAATTTTATACTAATTTTTGTTTTGTACTAATTTTACTCGCATAGAATATTGGCCTCTTGAGTCAATGAAAATAACAATTTTATGAGTGGGTGCTGAAAATTTCTTAACCTATTTCATTTTTGAAAATCAATATTTCAATGACCAAACATTCGAATATTGAATTTGTTAATGTCAAGAGCTTTCCATGCCTATATTTGTTTTCTGAGCTGGTTATTTTTCTTGCATTGGTGATGTCAGGTGGCAGTATCTTTATGACAATAATAGACTATTCCAAGATGTTTATGAAACTGAAAGTGTAGAGTACAATAATAATAACTGGACAATTTATGCCTCATCTTTCACCAGGGATTTTTTCACCATAATCAACAGAGTGCATTCAGATTAACAACTGAAAATTTTTGAGAGCATTTATATTAAGTCTAAGCAGCCTTTCCTCTGTAAGCAGAAAGTGAATTCTGGGTCTAAATGTAATCTGTATGTAATTTATACTGCTGATTCTCCCTGTTTTTAGTCATTGTGTACATTTTTTGTCCTAGAATCAATGAAAAGTGAGAAACACTATTTTGTTATGTCAATTTTGATTCACCTCTATATGGTGAGTAATGTTTTTCTTATCTTTGCTCTTCCTATATATATATATATATGTATATATATGTATATATAACATCAAACTTATGTAGAAGAAATACACTTATCTTCAAAATGACTGAGGGCATGCCAATGCCATTGGCTCCGTCTTACAAGTAAAAAGCAGGGTAATCTCATTCCATCATTTATAAAAAAAAAAAAAACTATATGGAATAGTAGTAAAAAATTTGTTTTTGTGTCTGCATTTGGATATGTGTTCTGATCATTTATTTAGTAGTTTGTTTTGGTCTGGGAAGGTAATTATAACTATTTTTTCCTCTAAGCAGAGCTTGCCGTTTTTTGATTGATTGTTGTAGGCTGATGTTCTTTTTCCTATTTTCCATGACATTTTTGGTGTGATTTGCATTTTGTTTTTAATTTCCCAGATATACTTGGAAAGCATTGTGCTGTTTGCGTATTTACTATTTGTGAAAGATGTTTTGCGTGCATACTTTCTTTGTTTCATGGGTCCTTCAGTTACTCCTATGTATATTTTTTCTTCATTATCTGATGATTTTACTGTGGCTTAGTATATTACATTGTTTTGTAAAGCAATTGCTATTTAAGGAACATTCATTCTTTATTCCACAGTTGCATTAGGGTTAGGGTTAAATTTTATTTGATTTTACAAAGTTAATTAAAAAGCGAAAACTGAAAAAATAAATAAAAATAAATAAGCAAAAACAAGTAAAATAAATTAATCCAAATAAAGTAAATAATAAACAAATTAACAAACTACTCCCACCAAAATAAATGTTAGAATAGACTACCCAAAATGCATCAATGACCCATACATACATACCCGAAATATAGAGTGAGCACAACTATCCTCCAGGAAAGTGAGTCATTGCGCCTTCCCAGGCTAATGTTCTCGGCTGACATGAAATGAAAAGACTATATTGAATCCATTGCTAAGTCAGCTGCTGAGAAAGTTGGTTCACTGTGTCATGCAAGACAATTTTTCTCTCCAGAATCTATCTAAGATCCATGTAAGTCTACCATTCATCCATGCTTAGAATATTGCTGCCATATATGGTCTGGTGCCCCTGCTATTTACCTTCAGCTTCTTGAAAAAAATCAGCAATATTATCAGTCCTGATCTGGCAGCTCAGCTTCAGTCACTTTTTTCAATACTTTCATGGTAATTGTTCAGATGAGCTCTTTGCTAGACTTTTTGAATTTAAGCACAGTACTAGACTGGTGTTGAGATCTCATCAATTTACAGTTGAGCTGGCTAGATGTAGCTGTAAATTCTATGCTAACAGTTTCTTTTCTTGCACTTCTCACTTGTGGAACTCCCTTCTTTCTCCATGCTTTCCAACCAACTTTAATCTCCCAAAATTTAAATACTATGTCAATCGCTATCTACTGTCCTCCTGATTACTCTTTTCTCATTAGCATTGTTTCTGTTCCTAATTCTTCTACACCCATTAAACCCCTGGTGTCTTAGTGGCTTTATTACCGTGCTTGGGGTGAAATCGACATATATTAACACCAAAAAGTCAGCTTCTTGACACAAATCAACCCTGATAATTATGGTTAGAACATTTTTCTTACTATAATACCCAGGTTCAAATCTCATAATATAGGAAAAAGTGGACACTGAGATTAACACCAAATCACAACAATCTGTTTTGTGCTTGGACACAATCTTCAGGCCATGTGTACTGTGTGTTGGCTCAACTATTTATATATGCTGGACAATGGTGCCTTAGGAGTAGCAAGGTCTATTGTATTATTTTAATGGTTATTGATTAGTGGTAGTGGTTGTATTCCAAATTATTCTAGAGACTGTTCAGTAGGAATAATTGTGGATTCAAATGTGGCTATTTGTAGCTAATATATAGTGTTGTTTAATTTTTTACACATTATTTATTATGGATTTATTAATTATGTGTTGTTTAATATTATTACATGTTTGTGTGCATTTGTAGTTGTTTATTTTCTACTTTATTTTGATTTTTTTTTTTTCTGAAGTTGGTTATTTTATTTTAGTTTAAGCATGTTATATTATCTGCATTGTATATAGTGCATATATTTGCATTTTTTATGGTTATATTTTACAAGGTATTTACTTTTAGTTTTTTGATTTTTAAGTAACATGTATACACACACACACACACACACAACTTGACTAATTTATGCAAAAATGAAAATAACACTGACATATCATTTTAACAGATATATTTACCAAAGTTACACAAAAATATCTTGAAATACTAAAGAGAAAATTTACTCAATAAAATTATCATTACCTTCAACTGTGGCCTCCAAATGCCTTCAGAATCCCCTGCATCTCTTCTGGATGGTCTCCTTGTTTATAGTTGGTGAATGCTGCCATAATCCTTGCCTTTAGTTCATCTTTGGTGTTACAAGGGATCTTGTTGGTCTTTCACTCAACTGTGCCACACACATGATAATCAAAGAGGTTGCAGTCTGGGGAGTTAGGTGGACAGATGTAAGGAATGATGTAGTCACAAAAATTGTCTGACAACCATGACTGGGTTCTCCTGCTTGTGTGGTATGGTGTATTGTCCTGTTGCCAGACATAGGGTCTTCCAGCAGCCACCCTCTTGACCCAGGGCATCACAACCTCCTCAAGGCACTTGATGTAGACCTCCATGTTGAGTGAGGCCCTGTGGGAAGATGATTGGAGGGATAATATTGCCATCACTAGTGATCATTCCACATACCACAATGTTGACTAGATATATCATCTGACTCTTTCCAAATCCTCTGCATTGTCTTCACCCAAACACTTTGAAAAGTCCATATTGGAACTTCCTGTATGAATACCAAGCAGTACAGCATACTGTTTCCAAATTTCTGGTGGAGTGAATTGTGTCATGGTGCTCTTTTCTTCACAGATACTGCCCAACTGACACTATTTTACTGTGCAGTCAACAAAATCAAAACAAACAACGTGCATGTGCGAAATTAAAAAAAATTAAGATGGAAACAATTTGCCCATCATACTCTATATATACCCACATAGACATATACCTCTATATAATTATAGCATAACATTTGAACTGGTATTAATTTTTACATTTCCAAATGAAAAATATCTTTTCATTTAAATTTACTCTCAGCTTCCTATGGCAAATAATATGCTACCATATCCTCCCTATAGCAGTTTGTTGTATGAGGTCTTGGTTGCCACAGGTCGGTTACTAGAGCAAATCACAAAGACCAGTCATTAACCTTATAAGATCAACATCCTGATCACTAATCTACCAGAAGTATTCCTTTCATTCTTGGCATTTATCTTGAAGAATATTTATTGGTTGTAATGAAAGTTGAAATAATTTTTTTTTTTTTTTTTTTTTTTTTTTTTTTGTGTGGTCAGGATGACAAATAAATAAAACTTTTACATAACCACTTTTGTCTTTCTAAATCCCTGGGTATCTAGGCCAGCAGTGTGAAATTCCCTACTGGAATTTAATAAGCAGAAAGACATTTGGATATTACATTCAAATTGATACTGTTTTAAAGGGAGACAAATTGTTTTCATCTGCCATTTGATATGACAATTTGTTGTCAGTGAATCTGCTGCAGCCTCTATAGTAGACAGATGTTTTTAAAGGTTTGTTTATCAATTATAGCTTTTTTTTATTTTATTTTATTTTTTTTACAGCATTTACCTATTGATATATATATATACTGTTAAGTCGATTGACATTCTAAATGTAACTGGATAACAACAGTTTGCTTAAATAAACTCTCAGCCATCATCTGATGGCTGAATAGTGTATAAATACCTAAATCATCTAGAATCAAAACACACAATAAACACAGATCTACATCAGATATAAAGACAAGTTCTTTTTTTTTCTCTCCTTGCAGCAATATAGGAATTATAGAGATGCCAAGAAAAAAAAAGTTATCACAAAATTCCGATTTAAAAAAATTTTTTTTTATGTACAATCTATTAAAGAAGTAAACTTCTTGTTATCATTATTATTTCTATTTTTTTCATTCAGCTTTCACTCTTGTACAAAATATAAAATAGTTTTCGAGCTTTTAAAAAAGAAATCAATTTCATGCTGGATCAAATACTTTTTTCAAATATTATTTTGTACTCTTTAAGATTTCAAGCCAGTTGCACAGGGTGTGACAACAATACCTGGCACATAATGGTAAGACATTAGTGACAAGGGTATCTTCATCTAGACGTTTTACCATTATGTAGGCTGCTTAGATGTGGTGCAAGTCTGAAAGTATGGGGCACCCAGTGAGGATGAAACTTGCTATTCAGTCATAATTGATCTAGCATTTCAAGCTTGCTAACCATTACACCATGTTGAAGTGCCTGTTGCTGGGAAGTATATGCAGAAGTTATTCCTGCCACACTCTGTACAATGTGTGAATTGTAACAGAATCAAGTGACAACAGGTCCCTTTAACACTTATTGTTTTCTCCTTTTCTTTCTTCCTTTATCTGCCTTCTTCTTTCTTCCTTTATCTACTTTCTTCCTTTATCTACTTTCTTCCTTTATCTTCTTTCTTCCTTTATCTTCTTTCTTCCTTTATCTTCTTTCTTCCTTTATCTTCTTTCTTTCTACCTTTTCCTTTTCTTGCTTTTTTCTTTTTTCTTTTTCCTTTCCTTTCTTCCTTCTTATTGCTTCACTTAGCTATTACATGTTAGTTTTGACACAAGTTATTTCAGAGCTTTCACTGGGGAATGAATGACAACAGGTTAACTCAATAGTACATTATTTTCTTCTATCTTATTATTTCATTGGAAAAAGAAAATGAGAAAGAATAATGGTAATGATACTGTACTCCTTGATTATTATTCTGGCTTGGTTTTCAACTTCCTTGTATATCTGCCAGATGTGACTGGTCAAAAATGACAGCAAAGCTCCATATATTTTCCAACTTTTCACTCCCTGAATTCCCTCCCTTTAGTGTTTGTTTGAATAATAGCTACTAACAGGTCTTAACTTTTACAAGTATTATTATTGTAACATAATCATTCTTAATAAAATTATCAATATCATTTTTTCTTTTTTTTCACTCTCAAGAAAAGCAATAATTCCACTAAGATGCAAGGAGTTACAAGAAGTGAAATAAAATAAGTCTAAGAGAAGGAAGTGGAAACCCAATCCTAAACAGGAATCAAGGGATAAACCTCTACTCCATTTCAAAAGACAGAGAAGGAGTTTAAACCATGCAATAGTTGAACATATGAAAAGTAATAACTAAATGTATTTTGCAGTGTATAGCACATTTTTTAATCAATTTTTATTGAATTAAAAGTACCTATATGGTATTTGCAGAATTGGGTGTGACATTCAAAGCAAGTATGCCTTGTCACCATAACCATGGAATTTAATCACAAATTAATAGAATTCAAAGAGTTTCTTAAACTTTGTCTTGACTGTATCTTTCCAACAGTATTATTTTTTTAATACAGTAGGACTAATAGACTTATCTTTTTTAACCTTCATGAGACAATAGCTTAGAAAATTAAAGCATTGGTGATATAGTAATTGTGAGCTTAAACTTTGAGTCATGTACAAACATAACTAGCACTAACTGTGCAGTACTTAAAAAAGAAAAAGAAAAAAGATGACAAGATGCAATATCCCTAGTAATGGACAACAGAATGAGAACAATGTACCCACCTACCCGTAGATTAAATAATTAATTGAATAATCCAGGTTGGCTTCAGGGAATTCTTTGAATGCTCCTCACATTGACAGGCATCTGATGAAGGCCTGAGAGTATAACAGCCCAAACTTGGTAGATTAATAACAAAGATGAGTATACAAGTCAAACTTTAAATAATGATGACTCTTCATTCTAGAAATCAGGTGCTGCAAACTGTAAGCTGGAATGTGTGGGTAGTGTAATGGATAATGGCTTGAAATTGTTAATTGGAGAGCCAAGTTTCAGTTCCAGTTGGGTTTGTTATATTCACTCATATGCAGATACCCTTAGGAAAGGTAAGAATCTACCCCTTCTCCACCCCAGGTATGGGTTAATTAATAAGACTTGTATCTTCCAAATCATTATTATCTAAAAAAAAAAAATTTCTTACAATCTAAAATATTTTCTATCTTTCTGCAAAGAGTCAAACAGAATCAATCATTTCAGAAATTTGGACAAAAAGCATTATTTTTCCTTTTTTTAAAAAATTATTTCTGTTAGGATATTTGGGTCTTATTCTCTGTGATTCTTACAAAATCAATTACATGAACTCAATTTTTGGCCATTGATCACATCTGAATTCCAAATCTCAACCACTTACCAAAAGGCTGATTTTGAGATAAGTTAGTTGAAATTCCACAGAGATTTTCATAAGAGTAGATGGTTGAGAAAAATTTGTTAATTATATTTTTTTTAAATATCCAAATAAAGAAATGGGCCAAATAAAATCTATAAAGAAAAAATCTTGTAATCCTCATTATTACAGCCATGGTATCAGCCTCCCATCTATCATACCACTGTATCTTGTTTATCAAAATTATCATCAGATTTACAGACATCAATGTTATTAGTTTGCTTCTATTTTGTTTGATCCAATCTATTCCAGGCACTGTTAAAAAAGATTTGTGCATTTCTGTAATGGCTGACATCAGTGACGATGAAGGTAAGCCCTGTCCAATCAAAGTGCACACATGAAAGCACACATACCTATACACAGTTCTTTTATACATACTAATTTGTGTGCACACACAAATATAAGCACTCATATGCATAAAATGTACTTTTGAACTAATGTATAAGCTGTTGCACTTGTACACCCCTGAGTTCAGTCATTGATATTTATAAATAATATATACATAGAAATAACCTGTTTTTACCATGGATGTTTCATCCAAATTTGACTCGAGTTGACTCATTGAGCTTCCAGTGAGACTCACTCCCTGGCAATGGCTTGCAAGATCTGCATGCTAACCCTACTCTACAATGAATGCTCTTGTGTTTGCATAATATGCAAATATACCAATGCATGTATAGCCTTAATTGTAAATACAGTAGACACACAGATTTGGATGTAAAGCTGATTAATCAAAGCTGAAATAATAGTTGTGAGTCTTAACTATTACTTTTCCTGGAGAATTTTCTTCTTCTTTTTAATTTAGTTTATCTGTTAGTTTTGCATCACTGATAATCCAAATCCTAGATTACTTTCTCTTGATCACCTTCAATCATTCCACTTAAGCCACCATAAAAGAAGAAATTGCTTGGACCTTATTTTCACTAATTTATTGAAATTTAGTTTCTAGTGTTCTAGCCACCCCTTGTCCGTGGCTTCAGTTACTTACAGGTCAACACCAGATATAATAATGACACACAAACTGCAACAGTAGTTGGCAAATTTGATATGGCAAAAGCTATAAAATGTTTCCTTTAAACAAAAAATGTGAAATTTCTCTATTAGATAAGGAAAGAAAAAGATAGTATTGCTAATATCTAATGTGATTTTTATTACAATATATTGTTGTAATTGTACTATTGTTGCTGAACTCTTATTTTGCCTAATTTATAAATTAAATTTTATCAAATGTATGTATAGGAAAAAAACAATATATTAAATATGGGTGCGTTTTTATATATATATATATATATATATATATAATCAGACAGTTTTTTTTTCTATCACACATGAGTAAAAATATAAGAGTAAAGAAATTAAAAATGCAACTGAAGACTCCAAGAATATTTATTTATTGTATGTAACTTTACTGGTTTCACTGTTGTATGATTTTCAAAACTTCCATTGAAACAGAGAAATATGTGCCTCTGCCATATATATGTGTGTATATATATATATATATATATATATATATATATATATATATATATATATATATATGTGTGTGTATATATATATATATATATATATATATATATACACACACACACACCGCTTGTAATAACAAAATTGTCCAATTGTTAGATTAAGCTTTGAACTGTTCTATCTTAGAAATGATTAGAGATACTGGAATTCTCCAAGGTTTTTTAACACTATTGTACTCTACTATGAACAATAAGAATTTATTTAGTTCTCAGATGAAATGATGATTCCTCTTGTTGTGATCACCTGATCCAGTTTTCCTCTCGACTGTTTCTTCTTATTAAAACTTATTCACCGTTCCCTTGATGGATCTTGAATGGACTTATACCTGCCACACCCTGTACAAGGCATAAATTGTAACAGAATCACGTAACAAGTATATTCAGCACATTTTTTCTTTCTACTCTTTGCTTTCTTTCTTCTCTTTGCTTTCTTTCTTCTCTTTGCTTTCTTTCTTTTCCCGTATTTTCTATTCCATTTTCTTTCCTTCATTTTTGTTTTTTCCGTAATTCTTTGTTAATTCTTCACTTAGCTATTACAAGTTAGTATCCACACAAGTTATTTCAGAGCTTTCACTGGGGAACAAGTGACAACAGCTTAACACAATAGTACATCATTTCCTTCTGTTTTATTATTTCATAGGAAAAAGAAAATAGAAAAACCTATAATGATACTGTACTCCTTGATTATTATACTGGTTGAGTTTTCACTTTCATTATATATCTGGTGGCTGTGACTGGTCAAAAATGACAGCAAAGCTCCAGATATTTTCCAGCTTTTCACTCCCTGAATTCCCTCCCTTTAGTGTTTGTTTGAATAATAGCTACTAACAGGTTTCTACTTTTACAAATATTATTATTACAGCATTATCATTCTTAATAAAATTATCAATATTATCTTTTCTTTTTTTTCACCCTCAAGAAAGGCAATAATGCCACTAAGATACAAGGAGTTACTGGGAGTGAAATAAAATAAGACTCTAAGAAAAGGAACTGGAAACCCATTCCTAAACAGAAAACAAAGGATAAATCTCTACTCCTGTTCAAAAGATGGAGGAGGAGTGTAAACCATGCAATAGGTGAACATATGAAAAGTAATAACATATTCAATTTTGCAGTGTATAGCACATTTTTTAATCAATTTTTATTGTATTAAAAGTACCTATATGGTATTTGCAAAGGGTAGAAGGCTATGACATTCAAAGCAAGTATGCCTTGTCACCATAACTATGGAATTTAAACACAAATTAATAGAATTCAAAGAGTTTATTAAACTTTGTCTTGACTGAATCTTTACACCAGTATACCCCCCACTCCCTGCAAAGAACCTCCTACCACTAGAACATCATTCTGCTATTAACGTGCAGACTGGGACTCATTCTGGCATTTCCTTTGCGATGTCCCCTGGGATGTTCTCTTCATGCTCCCCATGCTTCTGAGGTCTCCCCCTGTGTTAAAGCTGGAATCGAGGCTTTCATCCCCTTAAGGAAATATAAGGTCAAATCACGCTCCTCCCCATGGTTCTCCGCTGCTTGCTCAGCTGCCATTGCCCATAGGAATCACTTCTTCCACCTATATTGTAGCAACATGTCTGATCACAATAGATGTTTCTTTATCTCTTCCCGTAATGAGTGTAAGCGTGTCCTCAATGAAGCAAAGTCACTATTTGCTGCTCGAATAAAAAATGTATTGTATCATGCAAATTCAGCTCCAAGGATTATTGGTGTCTCTGCAAGAGCGTACTTAACAATAGCCAACCCTCTATACCTCCTTTGTTCAACCAGTTTGAGGTTCTGACCTCATCTGCCAACAAAGCTGAATGCTTTGCTCAGAAATTCTTATTCAACGCTCGACTCTTCCGGTGTACCCACACCTGATTTCCCCCTTAGAACTGAGGCTCAATTAAGCGAGTTGCACATAACCCCGTCATCAGTATTGGGCATCATCTCTAAATTAGACCCCCACAAGGCTAGTGGTGGAGACAGGATACCAGCCATTGTCCTGAAGAAATGTGCACCTAAACTAGCCCCTGCCCTCTCCAAATGATATAACTACTGCCTCAATGAATCTTGTGTTCCAGCCTGTTGGATATCCTCATCCATTGTTCCTGTCTTTAAGAACTCTGGATACCCTCTGACCCTTCTAATTACCATCCTATCAGTCTCCTACCACTCTTTGGTAAAGTCTTTGAAGTTTTAATCAATGCCGAAGTGGTTATGCACCTTACATCCCATGATCTGCTCTCCGACAAGCAATATGGTTTCCACTTTGCCCGCTCTACAGCTGATGTGCTTATGTCTATAAATGAAATAGTTTACCAAGCACTTCATAATAACAGAGAATCTCGTGCCATGGCTATAGATATCTCCAAAGCATTTGATAGGGTTTGGCATGCCAGCCTTCTTTGCAAGCTTCAGGGTTATGGAATTTCAGGTTGATTGTTCGACTTAATGCAATCATTCCTGTCAAACTGTGCATTGAAGGTTGTTCTCAATGGATTCTCCTCCAGCTCCTATCCCACAAACACTGGTGTTCCCCAAAGCTCTATCCTAGGCTCTACTCTGTTCCTTATCTTCATTAACGATCTTCCTGATGTCATAGGTTCCCAAGTAGGCATGTATGCTAACGACACTACTATTTACTCCTGCCTCAAAAACAAATCTAGTGTCACCGACAAAACTAACCTGGCCGTTTGTCTCAAAAAGGACCTCCAATTGGTTGTTGACTGGGGCAGGAATTGGCTGGTTAACTTTAATGCCTCAAAAACAAAACTGCTCTCTATTACTCACCAGAGAGAACCATCCCTGCCTCCCATTAGAATGTCTGACACTCAACTCCACAAGAGCACCTCTTTGCAACTTTTCAGTCTCACATTGTCTACTGACCTGAGATGGAACAATTACATTGAGTCAATAGCTTTATCCATCACAAGAAAAGTTGGCTCTCTGTGCCACGCTAGGAAATTTTTCTCGACGGAGTCAATCCTTGAAATCTAAAAATCAACCATTCACCCTTGTATGGAGTATTGCTGCCATATATGGTCTGGAGCCCCTTCTGTTTGTCTCAAGGTCCTTGATAAAATCCAAAGACAGATATGCAATGTAATTGGCGCTGATCTGCAGTTGCTCTCTCACAGATGTGCCATTGCCTCCCTCTGTCTTTTTTACAAATACTTTCATGGTAACTGCTCCAGTGAGCTGCTTTTGCTGGTTCCCAGACTTCATGAATTTAAGTGTTCAACTAGGCTGGCATCTCGCTCTCACACTTTCACTGTCAAAACTGTTAAATGTAGTCATCTCTTCTACTCCAATATCTTCATGGCTCACACTTCTCACCTGTGGAATTCCCACTCCATTTCATGTTTCCCTGATAGCTACAATCTTCAACTATACAAATGTAATATCAATCGCCGTCTCCAAATGTCCTGATCTATACCCTATCTTTCTTTTCATCCTTTCCTCTATCACTCCTCTTTGCTCTCGCCCCAACTCTCTGTAACCCCTTGCATGCTAGTGGCTTCCTGCCTGGCTTGGGGTGAAATGCTTAAAAAAAAAAAAGAAAAAAAGGATTATTTTTTTTTTTATTACAGTTGGACTAATATACTCATCTTTTTTACCATCATGAAACAATAGCTTAGAAGACTAAAGAATTGGTGGTATAGTAATTGGGCGTTTAAGCCCGGAGTTGTGTAGAAACATGACTAGAACTGTACTGTACTTAAAGAAAAAACAAAAAAGATGACCAGATGCAATATCCCTAGGAATGAACAACAGAATGAGAATAATTTACCCACCCACCCATAGATTAAATAATTAATTGAATAATCCAGGTTGGCTTCAGGGAATTCTTTGAATGCTCCTCACATTGACAGGCATCTGATGAAGGCCTGAGAGTATAACAACCAAAACTTGGTAGAGTAATAACAAAGATGAGTATACAAGTCAAACTTTAAATAATGATGACTCTTCATTCTAGAAATCAGGTGCTGCAAACTGTAAGCTGGAATGTGTGGGTAGTGTAATGGATAATGGCTTGAAATTGTTAATTGGAGAGCCAAGTTTCAGTTCCAGTTGGGTTTGTTATATTCACTCATATGCAGATACCCTTAGGAAAGGTAAGAATCTACCCCTTCTCCACCCCAGGTATGGGTTAATTAATAAGACTTGTATCTTCCAAATCATTATTATCTAAAAAAAAAAAATTTCTTACAATCTAAAATATTTTCTATCTTTCTGCAAAGAGTCAAACAGAATCAATCATTTCAGAAATTTGGACAAAAAGCATTATTTTTCCTTTTTTTTAAATTATTTCTGTTAGGATATTTGGGTCTTATTCTCTGTGATTCTTACAAAATCAATTACATGAACTCAATTTTTGGCAATTGATCACATCTGAATTCCAAATCTCAACCACTTACCAAAAGGCTGATTTTGAGATAAGTTAGTTGAAATTCCACAGAGATTTTCATAAGAGTAGATGGTTGAGAAAAATTTGTTAATTATATTTTTTATAAATATCCAAATAAAGAAATGGGCCAAACAAAATCTATAAAGAAAAAGTTTTGTAATCCTCATTATTACAGCCATGGTATCAGCCTCCCATCTATCATACCACTGTATCTTGTTTATCAAAATTATCATCAGATTTACAGACATCAATGTTATTAGTTTGCTTCTATTTTGTTTGATCCAATCTATTCCAGGCACTGTTAAAAAAGATTTGTGCATTTCTGTAATGGCTGACATCAGTGACGATGAAGGTAAGCCCTGTCCAATCAAAGTGCACACATGGAAGCACGCATACCCATACACAGTTCTTTTATACATACTAATTTGTGTGCACACACAAATATAAGCACTCATATGCATAAAATGTACTTTTGAACTAATGTATAAGCTGTTGCACTTGTACACCCCTGAGTTCAGTCATTGATATTTATAAATAATATATACATAGAAATAACCTTTTTTTACCATGGATGTTTCATCCAAATTTGACTCGAGATGAGACTCATTGAGCTTCCAGTGAGACTCACTCCCTGGCAATGGCTTGCAAGATCTGCATGCTAACCCTACTCTACAATGAATGCTCTTGTGTTTGCATAATATGCAAATATACCAATGCATGTATGGCCTTAATTGTAAATACAGTAGACACACAGATTTGGATGTAAAGCTGATTAATCAAAGCTGAAATAATAGTTGTGAGTCTTAACTTTTACTTTTCCTGGAGAATTTTCTTCTTCTTTTTAATTTAGTTTATCTGTTAGTTTTGCATCACTGATAATCCAAATCCTAGATTACTTTCTCTTGATCACCTTCAATCATTCCACTTAAGCCACCATAAAAGAAGAAATTGCTTGGACCTTATTTTCACTAATTTATTGAAATTTAGTTTCTAGTGTTCTAGCCACCCTTTGCCCATGGCTTCAGTTACTCACAGGTCAATGCCAGATATAATAATGACACACAAACTGCAACAGTAGTTGGCAAATTTGATATGGCAAAAGCTATAAAATGTTTCCTTTAAACAAAAAATGTGAAATTTCTCTATTAGATAAGGAAAGAAAAAGATAGTATTGCTAATATCTAATGTGACTTTTATTACAATATATTCTAATTGTCCTATTTTATTGGACATATTGGAATTCTCCAAGCCTTTTGAACACTACTGGATTCTACTGTGAACAATAAGAATGTATTTAGCTCTAAGTTGAAATCATGATCCTTCTTTCTGTTGTTATCCAGTTTTCCTCTACTGTTTCCTCTTTTTAAAACTTATTCACAATGGTGCTGACACAAAATGATTTTAAGCTCTTCTCTTTCTAGCTGAATAACTCGAGAGTTTTCAGTGATTTTTATGACAAATGGTGTCAAGATGGCTAAATGTCTTATCTGAAAACCTGGAAAAAAACTCAACTATTATAGTGATTTTTAGACATTGAACATTTTGTGGTATGGACAATTATCCTATGCTGTTATATGATTTGGACAATTTTGCTGTTATACCCTGTATGTATATATATATATATATATATATATATAGATATGTGTGTGTGTGTTGTATAACTCAACTACAGATAAAGTCTACCCCAAAATCTGCCAATTCCAATTGATTTCAGACAGTGCTTAGTACCAAGTCTGTTGGCCAATATTCTTAACTATTATCTTAAAAAGATGAAATATATAGTGACTCAAAAGATGTATACACTCTTTTTCCTTGTTCACCAAATCTTACCTTTTAAGGGACACTTAAAAGATAAAGTCTACACTAAAAAGTCAGCAACAATTGCTGAAATAAGTTTCCATAGACCATGTATACAGCCAAATACCTATCAAAATGTTGATTGTTGCTTGTGATTCCATTGTGTCATGTTGTCAGCAATATCTGGATCATAACAGGCATCAAACATGTGATGACAATCTTAAAGAGCATGCATTTATAATAACTACTGTCTTCATATGCACTGTTTTAGTTTTTTTAGTTTTATTTTTGGTATTGGTTGCTTGAATTATTTCTTGAGAAAGCTTCAAAGTGTGTATACATTTTTTGCACCATGTGTGTTTTTATATATATATATATATACATACACACATACACACTTTTGCAATCATTATCAAGAAGCATGCAGACACCACATCGATTCTTGATAATGACTGCAAAAGTCAAAATTATTGAACAAAAATAACAATATGGAATTTGAACAGTTTATGCACAACTTCAAACACAATACTCAACACCTTCTCCAAAAATTGAAAAAATAAAACAAAAAATTAAAATGACAGACCTTGTAAGTTCTTTTTAATCAGACTTCTTTGAGATATATATGTATGTATGCTTGTGTGCGTGTATGTATTTTTTGGTACAATCTGTGGTTTCAGACATCTGGTGTGGTGGGGGTCTTGGAATATATTCCTTTTGAATAAGAGACAGAATTCTGCATATTTTGTAAACTATAAATATTTCCATGTAGACCGTTCTTTATGATTTTATGGCAACAGCTCTTTATCTTTAAAAAAATCATCTAGTACTGGTGTTAAGCAAGCATTGGCTGACTTTATTTGATACAGTTTTTACATGAGAATAATATAACAACAATATAGATTTACAGAACTGGATTCTCTCTCCAACAAATTCTCAGCCGTTTTCATTTAAATTAAAAATTCTTGGATCCTTACACTGTACATACTCTTGCAATGTTTTTATTCCTGGTTCATTTTTAATCAATGTCAATGTACTAATTAAAAAATTAAAAATTGATTACCACTTGCATTTTTTCACTTGTCTATGAATTTCAACCACTTGGAATTTGGCACACTTTTGTAACAGGATATTAAATATTTTTAAAGGATCCTGGAAGGTTTACCTTGTAGTGCACTAATCTCCTTTATACACCCTTCTCTAATTCTATTCTTAAAATAACTTGGAATTTTTGTTTTGAAAACAATCCAATATCAAACTAACTTGCATATGCTTTAAAATTGTCATTTTTTTTTCCTGTGGATTTACCTGCTTACAAACTATTGCTTCCTATTTCCATCTCTTCCATTAGTCATGTTCATTCCTAACACCTAACTTTTTAAAAAAAATTGCCCTCTGAAACTTGTAACTCTAAGTTGAACAATTAGAAAGTGTATGAAAATGACTTTAATTTTTTTTTTTTTAACCATTTCACTCCAAGCAAGGCAATAAAGCCACTAAAGACACAAGGGGTTACTGAGTGTTACAGAATATGAGAAAAAACATTTTTATGGGGAGAGAACAATAAAAGAACAGGAATCAAGAAGACAGAACTGACATTGCTTTTACATTTTTGAAGATCAAAATTGACAGGAAAGCAAGAAGCCAAAAGAGAACTCTTCAAGTGCTATAGAAGGAATTGTTAACATAGAACTTACAGTTAAATCTAACCATTTCAACTGTAAAGTGATGAGACCTTGCTGCTAATCTATCACTGCACCTAAATTCATAAAGTCTACATCTCTTAGAAGAAAGTTCATCAGAACAATTACCATGAAACTATTTATTGAAAAAGCAAAGGGAAGCTACATTTCAATGAGAGGAAAGGGACTGAAATGGAGATGTCAAGTCTGATTCCGAATCGGACATTGCAGATTCTTATTTTTATTTTATCAAGAATCTCTAAATATATAGCAGAAGCACCAGACCAGATATGTAGCTCAACACAATGAACCAACTTTCCTAGCTGCAGTCAGCAATTGATTCAATATAGTCTTTCCACTTTGTCAGAAGAAATCATTTGTCTGAGAAGGTGCAATGAGTCACTCTCCTAGAGGTTATCATCAACCATACTCATGGAAGGTAAAAATGGTTCTTTCAGACAATTAAAAGATAGCAATTTTGTTTTGCAGGTATTAAAATTAACAAGCCACTCCTTGCCCTATATAACAACAGATTGTAGGTCATGTTTCAGATCAGCTGCCAATTTGACTTTATGGTTACACCTAGCCACTTCAACTGTAAAATTATATAACCTCACTGACAATGAAGTACTGCACTTAAATTTATAGTCTAGGTAGAATAGAGGAAAGTTCATAAAAACAATTACCATGTAAGTATTTATAGAAAAGGTACAGTGAAGCTACGTAATGGTAGTGGGAAAGTGTCTGAAGCTGAGATACCAGGTCAAGATTAATAACATTGCAGATTTCTTGGATGTTATCAAGAATCTGTAAATATATATCAGGAGTAACAGACCAGATGTGGCAGCAATATTCAAAGCAAGGATGAATGGTAGACTTTCGTAGCAACTTCTTACATAACATTTTCAAAAGTATTCATTTGCAAGTTATAATGTGTTATTCTGTCTTTAACATTCCAGTGACATTAGTGATTTGTGTATTTCTAATTTGTTTTTGCTTTTGATGTTCTGTTTAATTGAATTTATGACTTATTTTCAGAAACCTGTGTCTTTTATTCTGTCTTAAAGTGAAATTTCCAAAATCTTTCTTTGAAATTCTTATATTAAATGTTATCTATCCCAAACTTCTACAAAAGAATTTTACTGTCTATATCTCTGAGATGAGGTATTATGATTACTTGCATTATTTACATTATTTGGACTGTTATCCTCAGTTTTGGGCATTGTATTCTCCAGCCTTCTTCAGGTGATTGGAATTTCAAACAGAACTCTTTATTTCATCCACCAGGGTAGATTGTTCTAGTTCCTCAAGGACACATAGCCCAATGGATAAAGACATTGGTTAGATCCAGTGACTAGACCCAAAGAGTTGTGAGTTCCATACCAAGCCACAGTAGAGGTGAACCAAAACTTGGAGAGGTGAGTTAAAGGGAAATAACTGAGACGTCTGGAAGAGGCATGAAGAAACTAGAACAATCTACCCTGGTTGGTGAAGCAAAGGGTTCAGATTCAAAATTCCAATCACCTGAAGAAAGCTGGAGCATAAAACGGCCAAAACATTGTGGATATAGCAATGAAGATGAGGATAACAGTCCGAATAATGTAAATAATCTTCTCTACTAATAGAAAGTGGTATCAATCTATTTTTTCTTTTATTTATGCTACATCTGTTGAGGGCATAAATGACCATGGCTCTTACCAGTCCTTTTCTTTAATGGTGAATTACCATAACATCTTGTGAATAATAGTGGAGTATTTTCCTGTTGTCTAAACTGCTATTTAATCCGTAGCTAGAGGGAGATAGAATCATGCCTTTCTCAAGAGTATTAGTTTGAAAGGAATGCAATTACCTAGGCTGGAATTTGAACTCTGGCTCACCAAATCCATTTCCCACACTGATAAGTTAATTACAATAATGGTAATGGTAATACTAGCCATTTCCTTATAAGGAAACATTTGGCATTCATCGACTGAGAAGCCAGTACTGCTATCTGTTGAAATTTATAAAAACTTTCTCTTGAAACAATTTTTCAGGAAAATAGGTTTCTCAAGTCCAGTAGCTGTTATCACTCTTTCCAGTATTGATGGAGGTTTCCTTCTTAACCTTTTGCTTGAAGTAATATGGAACACCAGCATATTGATTTGTTATTATTTTCTATTTAAGTTGCATGTGCTATCCATTTTAGTTGTTGCCACTGTGATGTGGTTTCTGTTAGTTGGTACAGTTCTTTGTGATTCTGTAGCACCCATCTACAATGTTCAAAGAAGGATAATCTTTGCCAAGACCCACAGGCTTCACTCGCTCAAAAACATTTTTAACAATTGATCTAAAAATACAGCTGACATTTGAGATATTTCTAAATGGGTTTGGCATCATGCATGACATCCATAAGAAAGTCTTGATATGTGGTCAAGTAATCTGAAGTTCCATTTCCGTGTGACATTAGTAAAGCTCATTTGAGCAACAAGGGGAAAAAGTTTCTCATAGCAGTTTTTATACTTGTAAAATCCAATACTACTTAAATGATTTTCTTCATCAAAATATGAAATATTTACTTAGACTAAACTTATGTTAATCCCACTTGCAAAGCATAATGTCACACATCAAATATTTAAAATGTTTATTCAGGAAAAAACTTGAAATGAAATTTAAACATTTCTGCTCAGTGTAGAGGTGCTTATATCTACATATATGAAATGTATACCCATTTGACAAAATGCAGTGTACATGCAATTTCTACATGTGTCGGTCAGTTGAAAAGGTGGCTGACCAAGATATAAATATAAGTAGACACATGAGTTGGTAGACTAAAAGACATATAAACTGCGTCTAGAGATTATATGCAAAAGAGGTATTGTCAAATATTTTATGTAAAATTCATAGATATGTGTTATCCAATGAAATAATTTGTACTATTATGTATAGCGAGTAAGCATGAAAGCAATTAAGTCCCAATTTTCAATTTCAGATTGATAATTAGTATTTTTCAATAATTATAGCAATTTGCCGTGTCAAGAGATTATATGCAAGAACTAGAATTTAGTATTATGGCTCATAAAAAAGAACTAACAATGAATGAAAAGAAATATATAATCAAAGAAATTAGCAAAGGAAAGTCTTCACTTTAAATTTCTAAGTATTTGAAAAGGGATCATCGAACAATCAAGAAAATGTCAAATGAGAATTCAACCAAGGAAAAAAAAGTCTCAGGCTAAATTCAGGAATTTAACAAAGCGAGATCTATCACATATCCAAAGAAAATTAATAAGAAACCCAAATGCATCAAGTGAGTTCATATTTGAGGCCGCTGGAGCTCCTATGGTGTCAAGGGAAACAAAGTGTAAAGCATTAAGGAAGTTTGCTGATGTAAAAAATCAAATAAAGAAACCCATTTTAACAAAAAAACATAAGGAAAGAAGATTGCAGTGGGCAAAAAATACATGAAAACTGATTTCAGTAAAGTGCTTTTTACAGACAAATCAAGGATCACCCTCAATGGGCCCAATGGATGGGCTCGAGAATGGGTTTGCAAGCAACATGACTCAAGAAAATTTTTTAAATGCCAACAAGGCAGCAGTGGGATTATTGGTAATGAGCTCGTGTATCCATTTAAACTGAAAGACGGGGTTAAAATGAATTCCAAAAGTTACTGTGATTTTCTAGAGCAATATTTCTTTGAATGGCTTGATAACCAGTCTTTAGCCAAGTGTAGATCTATGGTCTTTATGCAAGACAACGCACTAAGTCATGCATCAAAGTTTACTAAATCCTGGTTGAAAGAAAAGGGATTTGTTGAAGATTCTCTTATGGACTTGCCTTCAATTAGCTGTGACTTGAATCCTATTAAGAACCATGTAGAGCATCCTCAAGAGAGATATTTATTCTAATGGAAGGCAATTCAACAGCAAGTGTGACCTCTGGGAGGCAGTTAAAGTTGCTGCAAACAACTTACCAGCTGCTAAAATTGCAAATCTAACATCAGATGTTGACAATAGGCTGCTAAGAGTTATTGAAAAGAAAGGAGCATTTGTAAAATAAATTTTAGGAGGTTCTTATTTTTTTTTGTTATATCTTTTATTTTTTTTTTGTTTTTCCTTTTAAGAAATTGACAAATTTGTTCTAAAATCTTTTCATATTATTTTTTTACATTAGTTTTACAAGGTATAATAATGTAAAAGTATCAAAATAAATAGTTGCAAATAAACTACTGACAGTCAAATTAGTCTGTTTTGTTAACTTAGTAAAGTTTTTTCCAACCAAAAACAATAGTTTTCTCTATCACTTTATATCTAAGTTAATAATATTGAGTAGAATCTAAACAACATCATAATAGGACTTTTAACATTAAAGACACAACTCTTTATACCAATTCATAACTTGCATATAATCTCTAGACGCAGTTTAAGTGTACCAGACTACAACAGCTGACCAAACAACTGTTGTATTCTGGTACACTTGATTTATATCTTGGTCAGCCTATAACCTTTTTCAGCTGACCCTTGTATGTTTCTCTAAAATCTTTAAAATAACCACTATTAGTGAAAATGATGTTTTTGGGGTTTTTTTTTATCCAGACAATGTGCATATTAGAATGAAATTGAAACTGTTCTGTCCATGCTCAATATGGGAGTAAAAAGTTCCCAACAGACTGAAAAGGCAATAATGAAAAGAGTAATGAACTGTTCGCATCTGACAGCTAATTTCAGCTCCAAGCCGGAGACTGGGTAAAGGCAGAAAACTGACTGGAAAGCTGTCCATCTAGGGGAAGGAAAACCCTGATTTTAAATCTCCAATGCTTTATGGTCATATCCAAATATGAAAAAGGCTATGCAAGTAAATCTAAACAGAAAACCCATGCTTTGCCATTTACATAAGCTCATTAGAAAGGTTACTCACAGTTTCCTTCTTCCCCTCAATATATATCTTGTGAGTGTCAAATTCTCCAAACATTCTTTCCTCATTATGTATTCCTGAAATTTTCTGATTCTAAATAATTGTCTTTTTGTTCCGATTTTCCTCAAAACTTTCTAGTTGGTACACATGCTCTGTCCATTGTATTCTCAGCATCCTTCTGTAGAACATCTTTGCTGCTTCAAGTCTCCTCTTCATCTGTGAGAAAATTGTCCAGCATTCACTGCCATGTAAGAAGATTGACATTGTATAGCAGTTCAACACAATTTAAATTTGGACTTTTGGTAACCATACAAGTCAATTTTCCACTTTTAGTCTTGGATTTGAATTTTAAGACCAAAAATTATGCACCAGGTCAAGATCAATAATATTGCAGATTCTTTTTTTTGGATTTTCTTGAGAATCTCTAAATATATAACAGGAGCACCAGACCATATGTGGCAGAAATTTTCAAAACATGGATGAATGGTAGACATATGTAAGACAGATTCTGGAGAGAAAAATTGTCTAGCATGACACAGTGAACCAACTTTCTTAGCAGCACACCTAGCAATATTTTCAATATAATCTTTCCACTTCATGTCAGCTGAGAATGTTAACCTGAGAAGTTGCAATGAGTTACTCTCCTGGAGGTGAGCATCAGCTATACAGATGGGAGGCAGAAAGGGGTATCAGATGATTAATAGAGAGAAGTTTCATTTTGGAGGCATTAAAATTAACAAGCCATTTCTTGCTCCAGATCAGATGTGTTAGTTGCAAGTGGTAATGGTGAAATGCACAATTTCCATTCAGGAAATATTCAGCATTTTTAAGGGGAAGGATACTTTAGGCAGGTACATTAGGCAGGTACATTAGGCAGATACAAAATTAAAGATGACTTCCATTAGACTAACTTTTCTTCATAATTAGATTTGATGTAATTTTCCAGTTTGAGATTTTTTTAAAAAGGGGAGAATATTTTTTTTAAAGATTTGCACAAACTTTCATGCTTCGGTACTTGTCTTAACTTAAACTGAATTTTAGAAGCATAAAAAGTTCATGGACATGAATTGATAGTTAATCATGCTTTTTACTGATAAATACTTCAATATTTTATTTATAGAAGTCATTGTAAACCTTTTACATTGGAATTTAAAGCAAGTACAAAATAGGATAACTGTGTATAATAAAGAAAATAATATAATTCCACCATTTCATAATTGCTAAATTTGCATATATGTCTTGTATACTGAATTTGCATATATACCGTGCATATAAAATATAACAAGTATTATAGGATAACTCTGTATGACATTTTCCTCCTTCTGAGATACATTTAATATTTCAACTTAAAAAACAACTGCAAAACTTTCTTCCCATAAATTTAATTGACCTCTTTATCTGTGCCCTCTTGATAAGAATTGAAAAAAAAATCTTACAAAAGTTTCTGCCTGATTATTAAATAAGGGAGATAACTAATTACACTATAATAGTTATTTCTTTAGCCACTTGAACATTTTTTCTATTTTCTTGGTACAAACCTCTTGCTTTCACACTTGTTCTCTCTCTCTCTCTTGCTTTCACACTTGTTCTCTCTCTCTCTCTTGCTTTCACACTTGTTCTCTCTCTCTCTCTTGCTTTCACACTTGTTCTCTCTCTCTCTCTTGCTTTCACACTCGTTCTCTCTCTCTCTCTTGCTTTCACACTCGTTCTCTCTCTCTCTCTCTTGCTTTCACACTCGTTCTCTCTCTCTCTCTCTCTTGCTTTCACACTCGTTCTCTCTCTCTCTCTCGCTTTCACACTCGTTCTCTCTCTCTCTCTTGCTTTCACACTCGTTCTCTCTCTCTTGCTTTCACACTCGTTCTCTCTCTCTTGCTTTCACACTCGTTCTCTCTCTCTTGCTTTCACACTCGTTCTCTCTCTCTCTTGCTTTCACACTCGTTCTCTCTCTCTCTTGCTTTCACACTCGTTCTCTCTCTCTCTTGCTTTCACACTCGTTCCCTCTCTCTCTTGCTTTCACACTCGTTCTCTCTCTCTCTTCCTTTCACACTCGTTCTCTCTCTCTCTTGCTTTCACACTCGTTCTCTCTCTCTCTTGCTTTCACACTCGTTCTCTCTCTCTCTTGCTTTCACACTCGTTCTCTCTCTCTCTTGCTTTCACACTCGTTCTCTCTCTCTCTCTTGCTTTCACACTCGTTCTCTCTCTCTCTTGCTTTCACACTCGTTCTCTCTCTCTCTCTTGCTTTCACACTCGTTCTCTCTCTCTCTCTTGCTTTCACACTCGTTCTCTCTCTCTCTCTTGCTTTCACACTCGTTCTCTCTCTCTCTCTTGCTTTCACACTCGTTCTCTCTCTCTCTCTTGCTTTCACACTCGTTCTCTCTCTCTCTCTTGCTTTCACACTCGTTCTCTCTCTCTCTCTTGCTTTCACACTCGTTCTCTCTCTCTCTCTTGCTTTCACACTCGTTCTCTCTCTCTCTCTTGCTTTCACACTCGTTCTCTCTCTCTCTCTTGCTTTCACACTCGTTCTCTCTCTCTCTCTTGCTTTCACACTCGTTCTCTCTCTCTCTCTTGCTTTCACACTCGTTCTCTCTCTCTCTCTTGCTTTCACACTCGTTCTCTCTCTCTCTCTTGCTTTCACACTCGTTCTCTCTCTCTCTCTTGCTTTCACACTCGTTCTCTCTCTCTCTCTTGCTTTCACACTCGTTCTCTCTCTCTCTCTTGCTTTCACACTCGTTCTCTCTCTCTCTCTTGCTTTCACACTCGTTCTCTCTCTCTCTCTTGCTTTCACACTCGTTCTCTCTCTCTCTCTTGCTTTCACACTCGTTCTCTCTCTCTCTCTTGCTTTCACACTCGTTCTCTCTCTCTCTCTTGCTTTCACACTCGTTCTCTCTCTCTCTCTTGCTTTCACACTCGTTCTCTCTCTCTCTCTTGCTTTCACACTCGTTCTCTCTCTCTCTCTTGCTTTCACACTCGTTCTCTCTCTCTCTCTCGCTTTCACACTCGTTCTCTCTCTCTCTTGCTTTCACACTCGTTCTCTCTCTCTCTCTTGCTTTCACACTCGTTCTCTCTCTCTCTTGCTTTCACACTCGTTCTCTCTCTCTCTCTCTTGCTTTCACACTCGTTCTCTCTCTCTCTCTCTTGCTTTCACACTCGTTCTCTCTCTCTCTCTCTTGCTTTCACACTCGTTCTCTCTCTCTCTCTCTTGCTTTCACACTCGTTCTCTCTCTCTCTCTCTTGCTTTCACACTCGTTCTCTCTCTCTCTCTCTTGCTTTCACACTCGTTCTCTCTCTCTCTCTCTTGCTTTCACACTCGTTCTCTCTCTCTCTCTCTTGCTTTCACACTCGTTCTCTCTCTCTCTCTCTTGCTTTCACACTCGTTCTCTCTCTCTCTCTCTTGCTTTCACACTCGTTCTCTCTCTCTCTCTCTTGCTTTCACACTCGTTCTCTCTCTCTCTCTCTTGCTTTCACACTCGTTCTCTCTCTCTCTCTCTCGCTTTCACACTCGTTCTCTCTCTCTCTCTCTCGCTTTCACACTCGTTCTCTCTCTCTCTCTCTCGCTTTCACACTCGTTCTCTCTCTCTCTCTCTCGCTTTCACACTCGTTCTCTCTCTCTCTCTTGCTTTCACACTCGTTCTCTCTCTCTCTCTTGCTTTCACACTCGTTCTCTCTCTCTCTCTTGCTTTCACACTCGTTCTCTCTCTCTCTCTTGCTTTCACACTCGTTCTCTCTCTCTCTCTTGCTTTCACACTCGTTCTCTCTCTCTCTCTTGCTTTCACACTCGTTCTCTCTCTCTCTCTTGCTTTCACACTCGTTCTCTCTCTCTCTCTTGCTTTCACACTCGTTCTCTCTCTCTCTCTTGCTTTCACACTCGTTCTCTCTCTCTCTCTTGCTTTCACACTCGTTCTCTCTCTCTCTCTTGCTTTCACACTCGTTCTCTCTCTCTCTCTTGCTTTCACACTCGTTCTCTCTCTCTCTCTTGCTTTCACACTCGTTCTCTCTCTCTCTCTTGCTTTCACACTCGTTCTCTCTCTCTCTCTTGCTTTCACACTCGTTCTCTCTCTCTCTCTTGCTTTCACACTCGTTCTCTCTCTCTCTCTCGCTTTCACACTCGTTCTCTCTCTCTCTCGCTTTCACACTCGTTCTCTCTCTCTCTCGCTTTCACACTCGTTCTCTCTCTCTCTCGCTTTCACACTCGTTCTCTCTCTCTCTCGCTTTCACACTCGTTCTCTCTCTCTCTCGCTTTCACACTCGTTCTCTCTCTCTCTCGCTTTCACACTCGTTCTCTCTCTCTCTCGCTTTCACACTCGTTCTCTCTCTCTCTCGCTTTCACACTCGTTCTCTCTCTCTCTCGCTTTCACACTCGTTCTCTCTCTCGCTTTCACACTCACCACCACTCGCCCTCTCTTCACTCTGCCATACTTGTACTTTTTCTAATAATATCTCTCTGTCTCCCTCTCTCCATCTCACAATATCTCTCTGTCTCCCTCTCTCCCTGATGTTAAAATTAAAACAGTAAAAATGAACCTGTTAAAGAAAAATAAAGACAAATGTGTTTGCAAAAGAAATTAGTAATATCAAAACACTGCTAATAAAAAGGTATCATATGTACAAATTTTGATTAATGTATCAATCCCTCTCTCATCAGAACTCAGTCAAGGATTACATCCTTAATTAAGCTCTTATGAAAGACAACCATTAAACTGGTTTAGCTACTTTATTTTTTATTAATCGTCTTTCAATATTTCCAATGTATGATATCATTCTTTTTTAATTTTTCTTGTTTTAACATGTCTGTTTTATTGCTTTAGTTTAAATTTGTACTCCTACAAAAATATTTAAAATATATATATATAGTTTTTTATGGGGTGGGGGTTCACTTTTAGATAATTTTCAAATTGAACCCAATTCTCTGGTAGATTTTTTTAACCTTAATTTCTTTTTCTTTTAAGACCTTTTATATAAGGTCCTCTGTGTGTGTGTGTGTGTGTGTGTGTGTGTGTGTGTGTGTGTGTGTGTGTGTGAGAGAGGGAATTTCTGTGCTTACTGCATAAGCTGTTTGAAGATAAGCTATGGACATGAGGTTGGGATGAGACATGATATTAAACCTCCAGTTCTCTTGTAATTCAGGTTTCAAGTCAGTGACAAAAGTTTCTTTCAAACCCTACCCCTTGCCCGTAGCTGTCCCCAGGACAGTCTGGGGATGCTTTCAAGATGGCAAACTCTGATAATTGTTGAAACAAAAGTTTTCTTTGTAACACGCTGCTTACATCCTAACATCTCAGAAACCATTACTGAATACTATGGTCTGTTTGTTTTTTGTATTTTTCTTACTGTTCAACAGCAGTTCATCTTGTCAATTCTGTAATTTGTTTATCTATATTTTGCATCTGTCATTTGAGATATGGTCATCCAAATTTGTACACACAAACCTAACAGCGAGACATTGACATGTACAAGAAGCCAAATTACATAGCTACTTGATTTATATGAACAGTCCAGTGTTTATCTTCATTGCAGTCTTGTTTTATTTTTCTTTACACTTTATGGTACAGAATTAATTTAATCTTTTTGATACTTTTTTTATAATGATGTCCACCCTGCACAAGGCCCAGAAGCTACTTATAGTAGAGGATTACAGTGTAAAAGGCACAGTTTATGCAGATGTGTTAACCCTAGACTTGAACAGGTTAAGATAGTAGCAATTGGAAGAAGCATCCTCTTTGGAGTCAGTTCTACAAAACAGCTGTTCATGGGAAGAAGCTGCTTGAGTAGAACTTACATCTCATCAATGGAATACGAATAGAATGAAGGTGGTTTGCTATAATGTGTATTGCATGGCAGGTCTTAGCCATCAAGTTTAGAATTGGTGAAACTAAGGAATACAGTTCGTCCAAATACTTTCCATATAAATAGCAATGAGAGGCTTGCAATATTTCCTCTTTGAGAAAGGGGTTCTAGGGTGGAAAATAATTTGTCACCCACAAGGAGGCAGAGATGCTTTTGGACTATAGAAACAGCAAAGTGAAGACATGAGCAGCTCCTGCCTATATATGCAACAGTATTCCATTTTCAGTCTGATCTGGCTCTTGTAGAGGATAGTAGGAGGAGTCAGGTATTTACTGGAGTGGTACAGGGAACTGACCATTTTTCAAACATCTTTAGCAATGGATTATATGTACAAGTTCCACTAGAGATTTGGGTTGAGTCTCAATAGGCATTCAAGACACAAGGCCTCCATGAGGGAACATCCGTTCATCATGATTGGTGATAATTCAGGATACAATCAGTGATCATGAAATGTAACTAGTTTGATTTTTCGAAGCATTGAATGTAATCAGCCAGTTTTTCGCCACTAAACTTTTAGAGAATAAAAATTTGGATATATCCAAATTTGGCTTATAAAATAATTATCAACCTAACCCTAAATATTCATATATAAACACTTGTGCAAATTAATTGAAACAAAATGAATAATTCCATTATTATTTACTTTTTTCATATTTTTCCAATGAAACATGATCCAGTGCACATGTCAGTACTTTGTATGTCCATTCCACAAAGTCGTTTCCTTGCAGATTGACCAGATTCGTGATTGGATTTAAATCAGGAGAGTTTCAAGGCCAGTCTATAGTGCTTTGATTTGCTCACTGGTAAGGCTTGCCAAGACAATAGTGTCTGGGTGTGATAAAAATCTGATGCAGTCATGGATGATGCAGTATTTTTCAAGGCCAAACAAATTTCATCATAAACCCCGAAAATAGATTCATATTACTGCACACCACTGCAAATGACCTAATCTGAGGAAAAAATAGAAACTGATTACACCCTGTCACTCCAGTGGGTCTAAAACTGAGCATATGGTGAAAGAAAGGAAACTAAAGTGGCTGTTTTAATTAATTTGCACAAGAGTGTAGAACAGAAAAAAAACTTGAGTAAATCAAATACTACTTGTATTGAGAGGCACTGAACAGATTAACCCAAATTAGGCTTTATTCCACACAATAGAATAAGTCCATTTTTGACGATAGTCAGGTGGGTGGGGGAGAAGGAATGTTGACCACACTACTCAAATCCTACTTTATGGTAACTTGCCATATAAGTAGGAGCAGTCCATTGTCAAAGTAGTAGGCAAGAGCAGGAAGTATGTTGAATCTTACTCTACAACAGCAAGAAAGCTACATTACTGCTTTGGGAAGGTGACTATTGCTACTTCCATTCCTTCAATTCAGATCCTTATTGCTTGGACATGATATGCTACTTCCACAGATTCAAATTACTTTCATTTTCTCCATATTCCAGTTGTAAAGAGGAAGTTCCACACAGGCAGCTTTTTCCCCAAGAACTTCTACTTTGTGGAAAACTGATACTTCTGTGAACACTTCAATCTTGATCTCTTAAAGTCAAGAGTCGATTGTTATCTAGCCTCATAATCTCCACTTCCTATCACCTGCTCTTCCATTCATGTCACACACTTCATTACGATTTTGACTGTAACCTTCTATTACAGGTGTGACTCTTCAGCCTAGTATTGCATTAAATTTAGCCATAAAAAATAAAATAAACATGTCAAAAACTGATTGCAGGAAGTAGTAATTAAATAGGCTCTATTTCAAGTAACAGAATTATCTTGAAGTTTTCACTTTGTCCCATTTTTGTTTCAAAATTCCATACCACAAATATTGACATGAATCATCCCCATTCCCTTCATCATTGGTAAAAAGGAAGCCCCATTTGAACAGCTTCACAATAGGATGCTTCTTTAATTGCTACAATGTTAACTTTTCCAAATTTAGTCAACTTTTGCCTTTCCTACATATCCCCATAATCTATACTTATATCCTCTTATGTTGGCTTATGGCCATATCATGTTGATATATTTTGGTTTCTGTATTGGTCACCAATGTCAAGCCTCATCAGTTCCTATATGTGTGACTGTTTGAGAACAGCAAGTGATGTAAGCTTGAATGTGTGGGTGATCTAATAGATAACACTTAGAACTGTAGATTGGAGAGCCAAGTTCCAATTCTAGTTGGGTTCATTATATTCACTTATACGCAAATATCCTTGGGAAAGATATGAACCCACCTCTTCTCACTGCAGCTATGGGTTCGTAAATCATCATC
This sequence comes from Acanthosepion esculentum, assembly GCA_964036315.1. Lineage (NCBI taxonomy): Eukaryota > Metazoa > Mollusca > Cephalopoda > Sepiida > Sepiidae > Acanthosepion > Acanthosepion esculentum. Next base: position 372,823 of record OZ038480.1, on the reverse strand, counting down.
TCAAAAAAAAAAATTCTTACAATCTAAAAATATTTTCTGGCTTTAAATAACCTGCAAAAGGTTGATAAGCCATAAAAAAACAGATCTATTGAATCAATCAATAGAATCCTCTTATGTTCATAAAACAACTTAATTCAGCAATCTTCTACCTTGAGTATCACTTGGGCCTTGTATTGGTGGGGGAGCCATTAATAAAAAAAAAAAAGCAAAGTACTTCATGGTTCTGACAGTAAAAATATAATTTTTCATATATCAGGTTTGCTGCTATAAATTCATAATAGCCAAAAGCATAAATTTGGTAGGGGTCACATCGCCTATAACACCCCTATACCTATTGTGGCATTCATACAGTTGGTTGAGCTGGTTCTGTCAAACAAATTTGTATCTGAACAAAAGTTGACCAAGAGTAGCAGAGGTCATATTCATTTGGACATGAAAATCCATAGTTTCAGTGGGAACTTGGATTCACAAGTGGACCCCAGCTCCATTTATACACACTTTTAGGATAGTGAGATGTGGTTTGAAGTTAGTTTCCTTCTTCTATAAGACTCACTCTGTTCTGCTATTTTACCCATAGCTGGGGAGGGAGAAGAGATGGATTCATACTTTCTCCAAGGGTATTAACACATAGGTGAATGTAATGAACTTTACTGAAATTCAAACTCTGCCTACTGATTTCTCAATCTGAGCCTCTAAACCAGTGGTACCCAATTGATTTGGAGCCATGCCCCACTTTGGTATTTCTAAAATTCTGGTGCTACCCTGTTATATTTAATTCTTGCATATTCAAAATTTTACTGCAATTCACGTGAAGGAAGCTTAAAAGACCATTAACGTTGTCTCTAAACAAGCCTCCAAAAACCATGGTGCCCATGAAAAAGAAAAATTATAAAAACAAAAAGACAGTTATATATATATATATATATATATATAGTTTCAAAACATGATAGAGAACTGAAAGGCAGAAATATAAAATATTTGTATGAAAGCTTATTCTGCAATATACTTTTATAATGAAATAATGATGCAAAATTAAATTTGAGTTCACTAGAAAACAATTCACTGTTAATAACTCATTCTCGATTTTGTGCACTTATTCTTTTTGTATAGTAAGCTAAAGGGTACAAATCTTATGCATGCCCCACTGGTGGGGCATGTGCCCCACGTTGGGAATTATTACTCTAAACATTACTACACCATTCCTCCAACTCAACTGTGCCTCCAATATTGCCTATAGTAATAAAATTTTCATTGAAGTTCAGATTAATGTAGAACTGTTCTTGACTTATTCAAGACTGGTCAAGTTTATATGAAATTATAGATGTCACTAATATTATTCTATAAGTTTTATCCCTTGTCTCATCTAATGTACTCTTCAGCTTTCCTTGAATATATATACGGTTATCCCATTATTCATACTTTCACTTTTAACCCAAAGTTCAATAGCTGGTTGTTCAAATATGCAAAACATCAACCTGAAAACACTAGTCACATTCTTAAATAACCTCATCACATCAAGATTTTCATATGGACATCTAAAGCTGTTCAGAATATCTAAACTGTCAGCTGTATACAACCACTTGTTAAGATCAATGGTGAAAAAAGGCTTTGAGCAAGTAAAGCCTGATGGTCTTAGCAAAGGTCATCCTGCTTTGAACATTGTAGACTGGCACTACAGAATCACAAAGAAAGAACTGTACTAAATAACAGAAACCACATCACCTAAGGACTACTAACAGCAGCAACAACCAAAATGGACAGCACATGTAATTCAAAGAGAAAATAACATAATGTGCTTCTTTTAAATGAAAAGGTTAAAGTTCTTGATTTTAATAAGAAAAATACATAAATTTTCTAAAATTTATTATAAAAAGAATTCTTATTTTCAATATATTGTTGTAATCATTCTATTTACATATCAACTATTGTTAATTTTTCATTGTCCTATATTTATAAATTAAACTTTGCGAACATATATGTATAAGAAGGACTTTGTATATATAGGGTATGGTGGCATCCTACTAGTTCACACTATTTTATACAAACCAATTCTTAAAATTAGCAAACCAGTTGTTGGATTATCCAAAAATAGCCTTATATATTAATAGCCAATATATAACTAAAAATATAATTAATACCATTGCTGTAAGTTCTGAAGAGGCTGAAAGAGGGTTTTCTGTGATGAACATGATTTATTCTGACAAAAGAAATAATCTTAAACTTAAAAATGTGGCAAATCTTCTAGCCATAAATTTTATAAGTTTTCCATTGGATATTTGGGACTGCAGCGATTCGGTTCGAATGTGGCTAAGAAATCATAACACAGCTGATTAGTCAAACAGCATCATACTTCTGAAGAGAAATATGATGAGAACAGAATTTCAATCTGGAAATATCTTAATAAATAAATGTTTTCTATAATTAAATTATCAAAATTGTTTAATTTCTTCATGCTGTAAAGTGATTTGTTTCCATTTTCAGATTGAAAATAAAATAGGTTCCTAAAGATTACCTGCCTTTATAGAACTGGTCACTGGAAATTTAGGATGCCATTATTGTATATAGGCTGTGGTACTATCTATGTTTTCAGCAATCTGCATGAAAATCTTGGACTGTACCTAGGATTACTGTAATTTGTCCAGTAGGACAAAAGTTCCTACTTTTTGTTAGTTCTGGATTGGGAATGGAAGCTAAATTCTTACAGGTGGCACCAATTGTATATTATTTGTTTGTATCTTCTTATCTACCAAAGCACAAATACACTGAAAATAATTTGTTTTAGTAAATCAAGTGCTTTTTTTGTTGTTGTATTATTTTTTTGCTATGTTTTTGTTTGTTTTGTGGATTTTTTTTTTCATGTGTGTTCTTATTTACCCTATTTACATTGTTCAGACTGTTGTCCTCATCTTTATTGTCATATTCACATTCACAACATTTTGGCTTCTTCAGGTAATATGTGTTGGAATTTTGAACCAAACACTTTATTTAGTCAACAGGGTAGATTGTTCTAGTTCTACCCATGCCTTTTCTGGATATCTCAGTTTCAGGTAATTCCCTAGTAACTTAACTCTAATTTTTTGTTCATCTCTGCTGTGGCCAGCTACTGGACTCACAATTCTTTGGAACAAGTCACTAGTTTACTTCAACCAATGTTTTTATCCACTAGGTCATGTGTTCTTGAGGTGACCAGTCCAAACAATGTAAATAGTGTAAATAGTTAAACTACCTCATCTCAGGAATAGACAGATGTGCATTTTTGTTGTTTTCTTGTAGTTTTTGTTCTTAAACCTCACTACAAAATAAAAAATAAAAAAATGATGTTGCCTGCAAGACTCTTTCTCAGACCATGTGAAGGAGGAACTCTCACTTACTAGATTAAATATACACCTAAGAAGACTAGACAATGTCTGAAATATTGCAATATTTAACTTTAAAACTGGAGGCAATTATCCACATATTAAAAAATCTATTCTCCAATACACACTGTTTTTGACACTAATTGTGTAATTTTAAAGTCTTCAAAAGTTTCCAGCAATTCAGAATTGGATACATTCTGTCACATTTTGAATTGAGAGACTTGATAAATTTTTTGTGTTGTCAATAAATTTATAACTAGAAAAATAAACATGAAGGAAGCCTAATGCAAAAATTTCTTCCCTAGAACTCTTGTTTTCAGAGACTGAAAAAAAAAGTCCCATTTAAATGTGTAAACCAATTCTGTTGTAATATGTGTATAAATCTTCTTTCTTATATAAACTCTGAATATCAATAAATATTTTAATAATTTTTGTTTGTTTTCAGTGGCCACTGAGGCTGGTGCTGGATTTGATTCTCGGGGGCTGGGACTTCGTGTCCAGAAGAAACTTCTTGGAAAAATGTCCAACAAAAAGATAGCAAAAATTTTTATTGATGATACTCTTGGACGTGTATTGGACAACATGTTTCGCATCATCAAAGATCACACATCCAACAAGAAGGAAGCCGAGAAAATACTCAAATACACAATAAAAACAATTGTGAAAATTGGAATTCTCTTCCGAAATGACCAGTTCAACCAAGATGAGCTGATAAAGATCGAAACATTTAAACAAAAGTTCAATTCTCTGGCAATGACTGTGATAAGTTTCCATGAAGTGGAGTTTACCTACGACAGGCCATTTCTCCAAAAGGGCCTTGAGGAGACCCGCAGTCTTATTCAAGAAATTGTTGACCGACATTTGACTGAAAAGTCCAAGTTAAGAATTGACACAGTGTTTCGTTTCTTTTCTGATGGAGAACTCTTAGATGCCCTGTTTCTGCCTTCTGGTCACTACAGGGACCAGCTCGGTGTTATAGTGACCGATATGCATAAAATGATTGAGGAAGGGAACCTTTAGCTTCATGGCTGTATTTTTTTTTTTTTAAATATTTTTTATAATCTGGGAAAAAGATTTTTTTTTTATTTGTTGGCTGATTGTATAGCCATTATATACTGATTTTTACTAAACTTAAAAATATAAAACAATTGTCCCTCCCATTTTTCCTCCAATAAAAATAAATCACCATTTGATTTTTTTTTCTTTTATTAATCAGGTGTAACATCTATTGACCTTTGTCCTTCAGACTCAGTTTAGTGGGGAGTGAAGGTAAAATAAAAAGTTTGGTCATATTGCACTTGCAAATGGATTATGTAGATTGCTAGTTTTAAATGGCAATGTAACTGAAGGAGAACTTAAATTGAAAAATGTTTCCAGGTGTAACATTAGGAATATGAACAACAATAATTTTTTGCATTTATAAAATCTTCCTTAATTTAAGGGGAGATAACCAAAATTTGTCAGTTTAAATGGTGTACAAAGTGTTTCTGGTTGATATTGCATATGATCCATTTTTAAAATTTAATTGGTGCTACATCTAATCCCTGATAGTTAGGACTTTAATAATTCCCTTTAGAAGGAAAATATTTTATTTTCTATCATTTCTGACTCCATTTTGAGAAAAAAGGTTGGGGGGGGGGGATAAGTTAATTTACAAATTATCTATTTTTAATATGGTACAGAATGACAGGCAAAAATAATTGCCAGGTGTAATTTTGGATTGTTCAGGAATACAACTGAGCAAAAAGCCATTAAAACTTAAAAAACTTTTAAAAATAAAATATGGATTATTTCTTTTTTTTCTTTATTTTTCCTATTTAACATATTTTTTCTCTGCCCTTACACTTTCCTTCTCTCTTCATTTTGTTTCTTTTCACCCTTTATTCTGTATTTTCGATTTTTGCCTTGCATTTTTTGTTTGCTTTTTCCACCCTTGTTTGTTTTTTTCTTTTCAGTCCTTGTTATTTATCCTTTTTCCTATTTCTTTTCATTTCAATTTCCTTTATAAGAACCTAAATCCATATCTTTTAAGGCACTTAGTTGTTAATAAATATCATAAATGTCTAATAGAGGATGCAAATGGAACCTATATAATAAATACACACACACACACATACACACACACACACACACATATATATATATATATATATATGACTTCATATTCTGATTTTGATATCTTTCATGATATATAAGGCATTTTACATCATGAAGAATCTCCATTGTTCAGGAAAAGCAAGCCAGTTTTAATTCCTGGATTTTAACAAAATAGCCTTCAGTTCCTATTTTGTATCTCTGATCTCTGATTTTAAGGCAAGGTATGTCTAGTTCTTTGCCTTCATTTAGAATGCTCATATGGTATAAATAATAGTTTGGATCTGCCTTATAGCAAAGATGCCCTCCTCCAGTGCTTGGGTCGATAAAAACAGAGTGGCCAATATTGGAACACGAGTAAAAGCCTAGATTTCAAATGTTAACTTTGCAAGAATGGTGCAACACAATCATCCTATTCCAGTTTCCTTTCTATTTGGCTTTGGGCTTAATATACTTCTTTATATACACAGCCCAATGGTTCATTTGTGTATTTGCCACTAGACCAAGATTTCAAATGCTGATTTTTCAAAGGCAGATCCTTCCCAGTTGAAAAATTGGTTCATCATACTCTTCATCACTGTATTGGCCTTGTGCTATATTCAGCTAAGCTTGTTAGCTGTCAATAATAGCTCTCAACACACACACACAAACATACATACACACACACATATATATATATATATATATAAGATTGTATTTCAACCAGGGTATTTCTGGAAGAGTTTTTAAGGCAAGCAGTCTTTGCGAATACAGTGCTCAATATCAAGAGGTAGATCATTAATAATAATAAATAAAATTAACTGTTCACTTATTTTGTCTCTACTCAGAGCTACATGGAATTAAATTCTTCAGGAGGCTTGATTGTAAAATTGGATTTGTTTTTTAAAATTTTAAATTTTCTTTAAAGAAATCCAATTTTAAAACTGCTTCTCCTGAATAGTGGATATAATTATGCAAAGCTCAGAGTAGAGACAAGATAAGTGAACAGTTTATATATAATATACATTACACACTACAATTCAAAAGTTTGACCTCACCCATGGTAATTTTTTAAATTGGCCCCAAAAGTAGTCGTTTTGTACTTTAAGTAAGAGAAAATCATTATACATCATTAAAAAAGCGAGACATAATTTTTATTTTATTAGAAATTTTATTATGACAAAAAGAAAAAACATTTTATGATTTAAATTTTGTTTTTGTCAAAATATTCTCCTTTAGTCTTGATTACTGCAGCACAAATTTTTGGGAATTGTTGCAAAAGTTTCTCAAAGAATAAGTTTGATAATTGATTCCATTCTTTTTTCAGTGACTCTAAGAGCTTTTTTCATTTTTTTCACTCTTCTGTCAAGTTCATCTCATGCTAATTCTGAGTGTGGCGTCAAACTTTTGCACTGCATGGTGTGTGTGTGTGTGTATATATATATATATATATATATATATATATATATATAAAATAAATAAAAGTTGAAATGACTTACCTTCTGACTTAGTTTCTCAGAGACACTGCTCGTCGAGGTAAGATAAATCTATTTAATCTGCAAGACTTGAAAATGGGAGATAAGTTTTTTTAAACTTTTATTCATCTATAAACTGCCAATTCTCTATTTTATAATATTAAGCACATTGTTTATAAAAATATATTCACATTTAAATGCATTAAACAACGCTAACTTACTGGCTGATGTTTTGTGAGTCTTTGTTCTTAATTCATATATATTATACACATACAAATATGTATGTGTCTGCGATTATTAATGACCAAGTCATTATATAATGCCACAAAATTAAAACCCCCATAAAGACTACCTTTACATTTTTTTTCTTTTTTTTTATGCAGGTGATCTCAAAAAATAAATTTAGCCCCTCAATTTTAACATTTAGTGTCTGCTTCCAAAAAACCTCCAATGATGGTTCCACTCTCTACAAAGGTATCTTTATTACTACATTTAATTAGTCACCCTATTTGTACAGTCCATTATCCTGGTTTCATGGTTTTGCTCAGCATCTTCAACTGATTAGTCCTAACCATTACCATCATCTTCATTTCTAGTCATTTCTGTCTTCCTGCCCAAAACTGATATTCTTCATGTGCTGAAAATTATCACAAATTCTAAAACCATGGTAATTAGTGTTGGGTGGGGCTGCCATAGTTCATCTGTTGTTTCTTAACCTGTTCACATTTGATTTGGTCTTAGAAGTGGTTAATTAGACTGTATGACTTTTCCCTTCCTTATCTTCTCTGCTGTCCATTGTGTACTTGAAATAGTTTATCTGATAGAACTAATTCATATCCAAAGATCTGGATTTGATATATAAACTTTGAGAAAATCTTCTGCTCACTTCATACTCGCTGAAATCCATTTTGTATCTACAGACTACACACACATACACACATACACATACACACACACACACACACACACATATTTTCAGTTGTATGGATATGAGTTTGTGACCCTGGGTTTCATGCTTTTGTGATCTTCAGACACACTGGTTTATCTTTTAAAAATTGAATCTATTTATGCTTGTTTGTGATTGATTGTTTGGTGACAGGAAGGGGAAATTCTCCTCTGTATCCATTTGGGATGACACTCTCTCACACACACACACACACATACTTACATACAGGTGTACACATTTTAGTTCACACAAACACACCCATATAAAAAATCTGATAAAACTAAAATGTGTGTGTGTGTGTGTGTGTGTGTGTGTGTGTGTGTGAGAGAGAGAGTGTTATCCTAAATGGACACAGAGGAGAATTTCCCCCTCCCACCACCAAACATAAATGCAAACAAGCATAGATTCAATTTTTAAAAAATAAACCAGTTTGTCCGATGATTACAAACTCATATCCATACAACTGAATATGTTAGCTCTATCACTTATATTGAGTGCTTTCCAATAAGTACTGCGCATATAAAATAATACATATATAAAATATATAACATTTGATTGTTGGAGGGTGTGCTGTGACTTATTTAGTAATGCTGTTGGTTATTTAACCAAACCAATTTGAGCTCAAAAAGTCTTATGCAACTCTCAAACCTACTACAGTCAGTCTTGCATTTATAAAATATATAATTGTCTTGTGATCTTAGATGTTGTCTTACTCTTTTAATTTGTTTCTAATTTAGGTGAGGGTGGAGTTGTAAATAGTAAAAGACATTAGTGGGGATTGATATTCTAACCTTCCCCTTTCTCCATTGTTTTTTTTGGGGGGGGGGGCTACCCTTTACCCTTTACATCAAATAAAAAGGTCAACTAATTATGACATTGAGAAATATAAACTATATCTCAACCTTGGTATTTCTTATCCTTTTCAATTTTATTTATTATAACTGGTCTGGGATTATAATAATGGCATCACTTTAAATTGCATACATGGTGCCTTAAATTTAAATTATCATTACTTAAATTTAAATTATTACTTCAAAAAATATTTTTAAAAATACTGTTAAACTAATTCTAATAAACATAATAATTGTTTCTATTCTATTTCTTCTATATGCCCTGTCCCTTCAGGACATGGGCGATCATGGCTCTCCAGAACCATCTATCTTGTGTGGCTCTTAGCAGTTTTTACTGATACCAATAATTATACAAATTTCCACTATTTTACATATATATTTAACTTACATATATATTTAACTATGCCATTAAAATTGTATATTTTTATTCTATAAAAGAAATTTCTTGCCAAAAAAGACCTGCTTATCATAAATTTTTCATTAAATTTTACTGTTAATAAAATAAGCAATTTTAATGATATTTTTCAACTCCTTACTAAATTAAGTTCATATTGTCACAATGTCGGATGTATACCGAAGCAGTCACCCATCTGGGAATTGACTACGCTTGATGTTGCTTAACTTCAGTGATATGGCTGTAAGCTAATGTCAGATGTATAACAAACAAATTCAGGAAGGGACAATTCAACACTGCTGACTGAGCACCAGGACAACTCAGGACTGAGATAACTCTGCACTAGAAAAACATAATTATTTTTATCACTGAATAAAAGTAATTTATTAATGATTAAAATCTTAAGTAGTGAATTTTTTTTTTTTCAAATATGGTATCTGAAAAAGTATTTTGTAAAATATGAACTCGTTTTTGTTTTTAATTATTTTAAATAAAATTGTAAAGAAGTATATTTTTTAATAAAGTAAATCATGTTTTATTATTTTTTATATGTCAATGTACTTTATTAAAAAATATATTTCTTTACAATTTCATTTATTAAAAATTACTAAAAACAAAAAACTGGTACATATTTTACATAAAATTTTTCAGATGCCTTATTTGAAGAAAAATATTCACTAATTAAGGTTTTAATCATTAATAAATTACTTTTATTCAGTTATAAAAAAAAAGGTTATGTTTTTCTGGTGGTGAATTGTCTTGGTCCTGAGTTGTCTCAGCATTCAGTTGGTAATATTGAGTTGTCCTGCATGCGAACAAATTATCTTCTTTAAATGAAAACTGCAACAAGAATTTTTTTGTTTTTGCGGTTAAAAATATTTGAGATTAAATACACTGATATTTTTATCTTCAATATCTTAATATAAAATCTCAACTGTTTTATCAATACTAAATAAATTGTAAATTTTACCTTCTTTTACTAAAACTGCCCTAAAATATTGTTATAAGTGTTTATAACTCACTCAAAAGGTCACAAAGAATTTTAGAATTTATTGAGTTAAAATTACCAAGCCATTTACAGCAGTGAATATTTGTGACGGTTAACCTGTTGAAACCTGAGAGAATATGAATGTGTCACTACACTACCCCTAGGTATTGGGGAAGTTTCACAAATACATGTATAGCAGAAAAAATCTGTAATGAAAACAGCAAATGGCCAGTACAAAGT